>VZTB01004914.1:217688-316044 GCA_013397245.1 Thryothorus ludovicianus | reverse complement strand
CATGGGCTAAAATCCAAACCACAGGTGTTTTGGGCTGTGTGCCAGGGTCTCTGAGACCCCTGCCCAGGTCCCTGAGCCTCCAGGGAAGCTGGAGGCGAATCTTGTGTTCCTACAGTTGCCTTCCTAAACCAGTAGCTGATAAATCCCAGAATCACTGAGGTAGGAAGAGCCATCCAGGATCATCCAGTCCCAGCTGTGCCCGATGCCCACCCCGTGCCCAGCCCAAAAGCACTCAGTGCCACCTCCAGGCCTTTCTTGGACACCTCCAGGGTGGGCACTCCAAACCTCCCTGGGCAGCCCCTGCCAAGACCTGTCCACCCTTTCCAGTAAGAAATTTTCCCAATACCCAGCCTAAACCTCCCCTGGCCCAGCCTGAGGTCGTTCCCTCTCCTCCTGTCCCTGTTCCCTGGGAGCAGAGCCCGACCCCCCCGGCTGTCCCCTCCTGTCAGGAGCTGTGCAGAGCCAGAAGGGCCCCCCTGAGCCTCCTTTGCTCCAGGCTGGACAGCCTGTCTTCAATTCAATGACTTCCCATTGGTCAGGAAAGTCTCCCCTTTCCTCAGAGGACTGACTTTGGGGTGAATTCCTGAAGGGAAGGAGCTGTGCTGGATCTGAGCTGCTCAAGCACTACTCACTCTGCTGCCTGGGCTTCCAAGGGAGGCGTGTGCCAGGCTGGAGGAGTGCAGGGAGGGATTGGGAGGAGAGGCTGAAGCTCAGCAGAAATGCCAGCAGTGACATGAGAGCGCCTGGAGTAGGAGGACAGGGAGATTGTGCTCGGAGCTCTTTTGTTTTCCACCCTGCTAAATCATCCCATGGGAGCTGTACTTCCTCTGGAACTTACACCTTACTCCAGGCTGCCAACAGCTCCAGCCGTTCCAACCCCCAGCCTGCGAGATGGTGGTCCAGCATCCCAGTGAGTATTCCCTGAGCAGCCTGAGCCAGTGGAAGGTGTCCCTGCCATGGCAGGGGGTGGAATGACATGGGCTTGAAGGTCCCTTCTCTCCCAAACCATTCTGGAATTCTGTGATAATGTTTTCCTACAAAACCAGCTAAATTCCTCTGAATGCCCCTTTTCTGTCTTTCATAGTCCTCAGTTTTAATAATTCATGAAAGCATTTAAAGGACAGCTCTGACTTGGAGGTTGTGTGAAAGCTGTCTCCCATGTTAAATATGAGCATTGGACGTTGGGCATCCTGTGCAGTTTGTGTTTGGGAGTCTATTCCAAAATGCTCCATGGGGCTCTGGATGGGCTTTCCTCATACCCTGGCTGAGAAGGAGGCAGCAAATGGCACCTTTAATGTGCAGCTTCTGCTTTGCTTCAGAGGAGGGCAGTGACTGGCAAGGAAAACCTGCTTGTGTCTGTTTCCCACATGTGTGCATGGTGTCCTGCAGTGGGACTGTGCTGGGAGGGACATTGCCCTGCCTGTGCTCTGTCCCAACACACCAGGTACATCCTGAACAGCAAACAAGAGCTCAGGATGCTCAGGATGAGGGGCTTTGTTCCTGACGTTGCTTCACAGAGCATTTCCCAGTTTCTCTTCCAAATGCCCTCATTCAGGATTTTTTGGCAGCAGCTTGGATGTGGAATAGGTTGAATCAGGGAAATACAGCAAGTGTGAACTGGAGAGTGCAGAAACTGATAAATGAGATAGTACAGATTTATCAATAATTGATAAATCCGTGCATTAGTGTAGAGACCCAGAGAAGGTGATGCTGTTCCCTGTGTCTCTTAAATTATCATACTGTCACCTGTCACTTCAGAGGGATCTGGCAGCAGCAGCCTGATGACAACAAGTTCTACAGTGCTGTTTTTCCTGATGGCTACAACCTAAATGCAAGGAAGCAGCTTCCCAGAGCACTGAGCTCAGAGGTTTTAGCATTGATTCATTTATTTTCATGCTGTGGGTGAGGTGGGTGGCAGGTGTTGGACTCTCCCATATGGAATGCAGCTGGCTGTCTTCAGGCCTCTCCTGGAAACTGGAAGGTTTAAATTGGAAGATGTAAGGCTCAGTTTGAAGCTCAGTTTACGCTTGACTTAAAGCAGAGCTATGACTGAAAGAAGGTTTCTTTTCTGTAACTTTCCCATCTCCTGTGCCTGGGCTGCTGCAGCCTTCATGTGGCTGTGAGAAGGAACTTCCCTCCCTCCTTGTCACACCCAATTCCTGCTGAGCCTGTTCCAGCCCAGCTCCCAAACCCTGCAGTCAGGCCTATTTGTACTTCTTGTTTTATCCCCTACACCTTGCAGGTTGTTCAGTGTGTGAAGTGGAACTGCAGGCCCTGGTGGCTGGGCAGGATAAACAAGGCAGCTCCTGAGCAGCAGATGCCATCTGTGCTGGTGCAGACATGTGAAATCCTAGTTTTGATCTGCTGCTGGCAGAATGTTTCTCATGCAGGTTTTGTCCTGGGCTCCTCGTGCAGCTCTGCACGCTGCCTTGCAGATAAGACTGCTGGGATTCTTTCTTCTTGATCTCTTCTTTCAGGATTTTGGCATTTGTAGATTTTGCCAATGTTTCCAACTGCACAACCACCAAGCTCTCCCCAGATGGCTGAAGGAAAGGCCAGGGAGCCTGTTTATTTTCTCTTCCTCACTTTGGCAAGAATGCTGCAGTTCAGCTGCTTTCCCTGGGAACTGGATGTCACTGGAGTTGGCTGGTCCTGACTGACACATTTTGGCCCCAAACCAGTAATCATGGGATCACAGACTGGTTTGGGTTGAGGCCTTGAAGGGCATCAGTTCCAACTGCTTTGGGCAGGCCACCTCCACTATGAGCACATAGGTGGAGCCAGTATCCAAAAACCCTCAGAAAATTAGGAGGTTTTGTGGGAGATGTGGCTTCACTCTGCTCTGGATGCTTTCCTTGTCCCTCTTGTCCCTGGGAGCTGTCACAGCTGCCAGGGCCCCTCACTGGCTACTGCTTCTCTACCTGTCCCCTTCAGAGAAGTTGGAGATGCAGGATTATGTGGCAGCTTTTTGTGAGGACAGGAAAAGCAGACTGGAAGCTGGGCCAGGGCAGGCTCAGGCTGGAGATGAGGGAAAGTTTCTTCCCCCAGAGGGTGCTGGGCACTGCCCAGGCTCCCCAGGAAATGCAGGAGCTCCCAGGAATGCCCAGGATGGGATTGTTGGGGTGTCTCTGCAGGGACAGGGGCTGGATTGGATGATCCCTGTGGTCTCTTCCAGCTCAGGATACTCCATGATTCTCCAAGGTGGATTGTTTGGTGTCTCCCCAGCACCGAGGCTGTTCCATCAAAAGCATTGAGGGGGTCACCCCACACCTTAATTACTGCAGCATCCCCCTGTCATAATCCTGTCTCCAAGAGAGTCTGCTACTCTCCATCCCTGCTCCCAGCTGCTCTCACTGAGGCCCTGTCTCTTCAGCTTAATTGCCTAAATGGAAATGTGCAAGTGACCAAATCTTTTAATCAATTAGAGCAAGTGTGGGTTCGGAGCTCTGTGACACCTCCCTGCAGCACAAGCATCACACAGACCTGATTTGATGAAGGCTTTTGGCTCAGTGTCCAAAGCCCAATCAATTATTGTGGAGAGATGGAACAGCTAAATAAGATTTAAATTAATAGGGTTTATTACTTTTGCATCTGAGGAGGAGGCAAACCAGACAGAGTAAAATATCCTGTGAAGAAATTGGCTCGTATTTCTTCTGCTATAACTTTAATGCTTATACCTGCTTGGAGGTTTCAGGTTTTCCTTGTAGAAAGCAACTGAGATTGTGTTCAGACACTAAATCAGTGGGTGGCCAAAAGCCAGGCATCACAGTAAGCCCTGCAAAATACAGAGATTAAAAATTAATAATCTCTCATGGGAAAAGTACTTAAGGTCTTTAAAAAATTAAGAAGAAACTGAAAACAGATGAAAACAAAAGCTTCTTCTCAGTAACTAATTTGATTTCAGAGGGTACATTCCTCAGGGAAATGGGGAGTATTGATATCAAAGGAGTGGACACTGCAGGTTTGGAACACCTGGAAGCTCAGAGAGTCTCTGTGCATGTCCAGCCCCCAGTCCTGGTTCTGCTCAGCTGCTGCCCTTTTCTCCCATGGTTTCAGTTTGGTTATGGTTTTGTTTCCAGAAGGGATCTGTTGTGACCAAAGGTCATCCCTCACATTGGATTCTTCACTGGTTTGTTGAGTTTTGGGCCTGTTTGTCTGCCTGGAGCTCCTGAAATGACCAAATAAATGGGGTGAGGGATAGCACATCAGACAATGTGCCCTGTTCATGCCCCTGGTAGAAAAAAGTGGTAAAAAAAAAAAGTCTTGGTGTCATCATGTGCTGCTCTGCCAGCTCTGTCATCTGAGGCATTTCTGGGAGAAAATGTTCATATGTGGGTTGAAATCTCCAATTTTCCTTTATAGCACATGGTGTTCTCCTGGACTTGGACTTCTTGAAGGTCCTGGGACTTGTTACAATCAGCTCCCAAGCTTAGGGCCTTAGTAGTGAATATAAACAGATTATGGGCTGTGAAATGCCCATGCTGGGCCTTAGGTGTCCCTGCAGGGGATGGTGCCAGGCCCAGCAGTCACTGATGTGGGGCAGTGTCTGGGGGCTTTGAAAGTGAATTTGCACATTTTGATATCCAGGTAAGCTTTGGAATAGTCTGGGAAGATGTGCTGAGCAGGATTCAAGGGTGGGATGGGGTGAGGTGGGTGGACACAAGCACAGGACACTGAGCATCACCTGCTTTTCAAGAGATTCTGCTCTTAAAAAAGGGAGCATCTCAGAGTTGTGGTGGAGCTTTTCAGCACGGGGCATCTTCATCTTTAAGGTTTCAATTGGAAGAGAATCACAGATTTCTTTTGATTGGAAAAGCTGTCTAAGATCCTTGATTCCAGTTGTTCTCCCAGCACTGCCAAGGCCACCAGACCTTGTCCTTAAGTGCCACATCCATGGGGCTTTTAAACCTCCTCACTACTGCCCTCTGACAACCCTTTCCATGAAGAAATTTCCCTTAACAGCCAGTCTAAGCCAGTCCTGGCACCCTCTAATCCTCTCAGGCAATTTATCCAGCCTGCTCCGGGGTGACTTTACCTATCCTAGGGAAAACATTTAGTTCAGATTCCATATCTCAGTCCCATCCCAGCCCAGTCTGGGCTCCTCCTGTTGCTGTCAGGAGGTGCAGAAGAAAAGGTGCTGTCAGGTTTCATTTTGTACCAGCTGGAACATTAAACATAGTTGGCTTCTGCATTGACCAAGCATTTTTGTGGTCTCTTTCTCCTCCCATCATTCCAGGGAAAGTCCTTGGGAATCTCTTTCGTGTGTCCTTTCCTGGTCATGGCTGATGTTTTGCCTTCTCCTTTCTGCTGATGCCCCTGTGTTTTTGTGCTCCTCCTTTTGTTTGCAGCTGGGGGCTCACGAGGCTGCAGAAGAACAGATTGATTTTGTTGTTCTGTCTTTGCTTTTTATTGCTGCAGTTTGCACTTCTGCCTTAACAGGGCTTCCAAAATTTCCAATTCTACTGGAGTTCTTTTCCCTTAAGTTCTTCTCCTCTGGGATCTCCCTGCTGGCTCTCAGGGTTAACTGAGACTGCTTCTTGAACTCTTCTTATTCTTATTCTGCTCCTGCCCTCCCTGGGAATGGTGTGCTCTGTCCTCTCATGTCACTACCACCAGCACTTCCTCACCTTCCTGTACCTCATCAGGTATCACCCTGGGTCAGTCAGTGCTTGCAGTAAATGATATTTTATACCTGAGCTGCATCTGCCCTCAGAGCTTCTTAATAATCATTTGTGGAATGCATAAAGCAAAAGCTGATTTATTAAAATAGCCCCCAAGTGACTGGGGAGGCAGATCACAGCCCTGGGGAAGCTGCACCTTCACAGGGCTCCCAGGGCCTGCCAGGGACACTGGGAATGCTGTCTCGTGCTCCTGGTGGATCAGAGGTGAGCTGAGACTGCAGTGGGAGCTGGATGGGAGCAGGCTGGGTGGCTGGGGAGATTCCAGGGGAGCCAGCAGGAGCTTTCCATCATGTTCCTGCAGTCTGTGGGGCTGTGGCACTGAGGTGTTTCTGAAGGAGCAAACCAAACCTGTTTCACACCTGCCATCTCTGCTAAAATCAAGGTTTTCTGCTGTGTGTGGGTTTGGGTAAGATTTCATTTTACTTATGTTACTTTGGGAAGGAAGGAATCTCCAACACAAATTCCTGCTCAATTCTGGTGCAGCCAGTGAGGTGGATGATGGGAGGGCAATGGGAAGTTGACTCTGTAATTCTATCTTTGCTGGGGACTGAGGAACAATCTCCTGAGCCCAAGGCATTACTGCTTTATCCTCCTCTTGGCAGAGAACCTCCTTTTTGCCAAATAAGCAGCTCTGTAGATTTGACCTGGTGTGTTTATTAAACAGTGAGATGTGTTAAAATGCAGGGCCTGTTGGACACTAATAGCTGTCCAGGGTGTACCCAGAGCCTATTGACTTCCTGCCAGCTGGCCCTATTAAATATACAAGGTTCAAGTTTTGCAGTTAAACATGGAAGAGTTTTATAAATGCCTTTTATAGCTGACATTCAGAAAACTTTCCATGTTGCCAGATGGGGAAATAAAGGGGAAATTCAAAAAGCTGTTTTGGCTTAAAGGATCCTTGAGGTGGTAAAGTTTGAGAGTAGTGTTTGAATCTTTGCTCTTGAAGTGGGTGAATAAATGTTTGGGCCAAAAGGCTGATTTTACTGAGCCTGGGTTTGGAGTTTGTGTTTTAGCACTGTCAGAATGTGCAGATGCAGGTGTTTCTCCCTTGGAGAATTCCACAATCCCAGACTGGTTTGGGTTGGAAGGAACCTTAGAGGTCATCAAGATCAACCCCCTGCCATGGCCAGGGACTCCTTCCACTGTCCCAGGCTGCTCCCAGCCCTGTCCAACCTGGCCTTGGGCACTGCCAGGGATCCAGGGGCAGCCACAGCTGCTCTGGGCACCCTGTGCCAGGGCATCCCACCCTCACAGGGAGGAATTTTTTCCTGATGTCCAACCCAAACCTGCTCTCTTTTGGTTTGAATCCCTTCTTCCTTGTCCAGAGGTTAGTGGGAGCCTTCTGCTTGTCTCCAGTGAGGACTGGACCAGCCCCCTCATCCTGAGAAGGTGCTTTCCTGTCCCTTCTCCCTCAGTTAAATGCTGAGTCTTGTCCTCATCCCCTGGAGCTGGAAGACTGAATGCGACTGTAACCTCTCAGGTGTGCCCAGGGCTGACTTCCAGGGATGGTGGAGAGGGGTGCAGGAAGCAGAGGTCTGGCAGGAAAATGGAGTGTCAGGAGTGTGTTTTGGTTGGTCTTGTTTTCCTGTCCAGAGGTGAGTTAATCCAAGAGCTTTTGTGAAAAACCCTGCACAATGTGCTGCTTCTAACTCTGTTGGCTGCAGGGGGAGTGGTAGGGAAAAACTGAAGGCACTTTTGGAGCATATTTTGGGATGAAGCAGGAAAAGATGGAGAGAGAACAAAGAGGTGAAAACACAGGATTTCACTGACTTCCTTAAGATGATATTAAAGGGCTGAATGATCCTCTCATGCTAATAAAGTAAGAAATGGGGAGGAACTCCATGGGTCTTCCAGGTGCTTGGGTCAATCTACTTGGGTTGGCTTTTGCTGTTTTCCAGTAAAACAAAATACAGGAGCAGTGATCCTTTCCAGACAGGGTTGGCTTCCCACCCCAGTGTTACCCAGCTGTTCCTCAGATGGAAGAGCTGGGATTTTTTGCCTGCAATCTGCTTGGGTGAGGGGGATTAAAATCTGGGAAATGACTCAGATCCAGCAGCAGTGCATCTCTGGTACAGTGCAGGCTTCCTGCTGTCTTCAGGGGGTTTGGAGGAGCCTGCCTTCATCTGTCCTGGTACCAGAGCACCACACAAACATTGGGTTAGCAACGAATCCTGTCCTTAGGGTGGTGCTTGGTACCTTTGAAATGGAACTCAAAATGGCCTGGGACCTCCCTTCTCCAGAGCCTTGTGCAGCTGTGGGCAGAAGAGGAGGCAGAACCAGTTTCTCTTTCTTTACAGAGGTTTTTGCAGACATTATTTTAGCTTAGAAACCTTTCACCTGTGCTTGAAAATAGGTATATAAAGTTTAATATTATCCACAAGGCCCATTCTTCCTTCTGGGAGACCAGAGCCTGGAAGGAGAAGGGTGTGAGAGTGGTGACTTCCAAAGGCTGGTACAGCAGCAGGAGGTTGCTGAAGATCTTTTGTTGCTTTGAATGTTGTTGATGGCAAAGTCCCCAGGTGGCAGGTGAGCTCTCCAGGTGGGTTCCAAGTGACAGTGAATGCCTGTCCCCTCTTCCCTCAGACACCACACGAACCCCGTGGGCACCGAGTGGCGGTGGAAGATGGACCAGCCCGAGGTGATCCTGCAGGAGGCCATTGAGAAGCACCACAACATGATTAGACAATTCAAAGGTAACTTGTCCTCTGTCCCCACCCCTGATGCTGTTAGAGGAGAACCAGCAGTGACATCTTCAGAACAGGTGAGAATGTTCTGATCCTTCGGGAAGGAGGCCTGATGTTCAGAATATCAGGAAGATGAAGGAGAAACTGCTTTGGCACATTTAATGTTTTCTGAAATGAGTCTCAACCACTGAGTATGTGCTGCTGCCTGGAGGGACTAGAGTGGAGTTGCCTCTGGTGCATCCTGGTAGTTGTCAAATCCTTTCCCTTGGTGTGCACAGAGCCTTCCACAGTGGTTAATGCCAGCTTGGATGATGAGGGATCCTGGCTCCTCTGGAAGAGTTTGGGCAGGTAGAAAGCAAAAGCAATCAGCCTCTTACTCAATAGGAAATACACTGCCAGCCTTGATACCCAGCTTTATGTTAGCCCTGGAACTTCTGGGTTGTATTTGTCTCGTGAATAATGAAACAGCAGCAAGCAGGGGATTTTGATTTTCAGGAATTATTCAGTACCTGTGGTTGTGACTGAAGCAGCAGTTCCACAGTACCTCTGGAAAGCACTGCAGCTTGCTTCCCACAGAAATTCCCTGGGAGTTTGATATTCTGTGTCTATAACTATAGAGGAGGCTGGGGGTTTTGTTTCCCAAATGTGATGATCTGGTTACTCTGCCAAGGTCAGCTGTATACTGGCAGAGCTGGCCAGCTTGGCAGGACAGCTCCAGGGTTCTGTTCTCCTCAACTGCCTGTGAGCAGCACCAATGGAGTGGAACAGCCATAAAACGTGCAATATGAGCCCTGGCCTTGGCTATCATTTTGGGAACCTGATTGTTGAGGTTGGCTGTGGATCCAGGATGTGACAGGCACAAAACCCTTCTGTCAGCACAGTGGAGCTTCTCTGTCTCAATCTCTGCAGTTGGATAATGGGTGGAAAAATAGCTCAGGTTAGGGCCCCGTGGGCTTCATTCTCCTCATGTGTGTGGTTTGGAGCAGCAGATCCAGGGAAGCCTCGCTCCTGAGCCTGGGGTTTCTTTGGCAATGTGTTGAACATCCCCTGCCCCAGGGTATGGTGGTACTGAAACACCCTCAGCAGCTTTGCAGAGGAGTTTGGGGAGGGTGAGAGGTGCACTTATGGCAGGGCTTTACCTCAGAGACACCTGTAGAAACACCATGGTTGAGCCAATAGATGCATGGAAGCATCTGGAGCTCCAGGAGCAGCCAAGGGAGGCTCAGGCTGGGGAAAAGGAGGCTCAGGGGGGCCCTTCTGGCTCTGCACAATTCCTGACAGGAGGAGCAGTGAGGGGAGGTCAGGCTCTGCTCCCAGGGAACAGGGACAGGAGGAGAGGGAATGACCTCAGGCTGGGCTAGGGGAGGCTCAGGGTGGACAGTAAGAGGGATTTCTTCCCTAAAAGGGAAGCCAGGCCCTGGAACAGGCTGTGCAGGGCAGAGGTGGAGCCCTGGAAATGTTCAAAATTCATGTGGATGTGACACTTGAGGACATGGGGCAGTGGTGGCGTTGGCACTGCTGGGGGAATGTTTGGACTCGATGATGCTGGAGGTTTTTCCCAACCTCAGTTATTCTGTGGTTCTGAGCACTGGGAGATTCTGTAGGAGATCCACAACCTCGGTCCATGCTGGGAGTCCCACCTGTCTGTTGTCCCTGTCTTCAGAACAAGGGACAACAGACTTGTTTCTGTTTGGGAGGGTCAAGTTACAGATCAAAATGAGCCTATTCAGCCAGGGTGGGGCCTGGAGAGGTTGGAACCCTCCAGCCCTGGAGGCTTTCCAGTCTCCAGAGAAAAGCCATTATCACCATGCACTGAGGAATAACCTTCTCCTTCCCTGACCCTGTTGTCTTTCCAAAATGGGTTGAGAGGGAATGATTATGGAGAGACTTTTCAGCATCTGAAATACTGCTGAAGTGTCAGGGGGCCTCTCAGGACATCCCAATTCTCTCTTTTTAGAGCCTATTTTCTGTTAAACAAATTCATAAATATTACTCAAAATGTGCCTGTGCATCTGAGCACAGTTACCCTTGACCTGGAACTGTGAAAGAAGGAAAAAAAAAAGCTCTGGACCAGAACTGTGCTGTAAAGTGGGAAAAGAAAAGCTGGCTTATTTTTCTAGTGATAGATGGCAACATTCCTGTCCTGGCTGCTGTGAGTCAAAGGTTTATTAAGGAGAAGAAAAATCAGTGAGAAAACCTCAGGAGCTCCTGTTCCGTTTAGAGAATTTTACTTTGTTCTTCCCTCGGGTATGTGGGGAAATGTTGATAGAGTGGAAGCAGTGAAAGCCAGATTGAGTAGGAGCAGTGTGAGTGAACTGAGCTGGGGACAGGCAAAGAGTCAGCTCTGGCAGGACCAGAGTCCCCAGCGTGTGGTGCCAGGGCTGGAGCTGCCTCGGGCAGGAGCAGGAGTGGCTCCTTCTCTCTGCACAGAATCCAGGGGTGTTTCTTTGGACTGATTTTTGAGAAAAAAGCCAGAAAAACTGCAAGAACCATCTGCTGGAGCACTGAGGTGGCCCAGGTTGGGAACAGAGGATGGGTTGTGGCTGGGCTCTGTCCCCTGTGCTGGGCACTGCTGGGGCACCTCCAGTCCTGGGCACCTCCAGGAAAGACAGCAAGGGTCTGGAGTGTGTCCAGGGAAGGAAACAGAGCTGGGAAGGGGCTGGAGCCCCAGGAGCAGCTGAGGGAGCTGGGAAGGGGCTCAGCCTGGAGAAAAGGAGGCTCAGGAGGGCCCTTCTGGCTCTGCACAGCTCCTGACAGGAGGGGACAGCCGGGGGGGTCGGGCTCTGCTCCCAGGGAACAGGGACAGGAGGAGAGGCTGGGCCAGGGGAGGCTCAGGGTGGATACTGGGAAAATTCTTCATGAAAAGGGCTGTCCATGCCTGGCACAGCTGCCCAGGGCAGGGGTGGAGTCTCCACCCCTGGAGGGATTTACAAACTGTGTGGAATGTGGCACTTGGGGATGTGGGATAATGTGACCTTGCAGTGCTGGGGGAATGGTTGGATTCCATCTGCATTTCCCAGCATTAATTGTCTGATCCTGCAGCACTGGCTGGGCACCCACAGGGATTCCAGAGGTGTCCCAGCAGGGCTGAGGTGTTGGTCCCTGGCCCCTGATGTAGAACAGACTGTTTGGGCTTCCAGGAAATGAAAACATGGCAAGTGTCTTAACTAGGGAGTCCTCAGGGCTGGAGTGTCTGGGGATGCTGCTCAGGTACCTCCCTGAGCCATTTGAATAAATTGATGCTGCTCTTTCCAGTTCCAGTCCCACAGCTTTGCAGGCAGATACATCCACACACCCATTCCATGGGCCAGAGAAACTGGTGTTGCAATCTGGTGCTTTATTCATTCAACCCATGGCAGTAAAAACAAGATTTCCTTTGAAGGAACAGCATTCTTGTGTCCCTTTAGCCTTTAGGATACCCTACAGGATAGCCTCTATATTCTGGATAGAGGGTAATAATAAATCATCTTCTGCTTTCGTGTTGCCACAGTTTATACTGGGTTTGGAGAGCATGGCCATTAAAGCCCCATAATTCTCTCTTGGAGTAAATGATGGAGAGACACCTCACTGATAGGGAGTGAGGCTGGGAACTTTATTTGATGGTTACATTTTTCTGGGGAGTGACTTGTAAATCTCTGTGCCCTTGCAAAGGGCACACACAGGATGGAAACATAACTCAGGCATGGGAGAGTGGAAATCTGATAATACAGGGAAAAAAAACAAAGAGAAATGCATGAGTTGTCCTAGGAACTCCTCGGAGTACCAATGGGTCAGCATGGATAGAGCAGGTCCCTCATCCCCCTGTCCCCCAGGCTCTTGTGCTGCTCAGGTACCAGAGTCAGGTACCAGAAGGGGTACTAGAGTCAGCCTCCAGCCTCCCCGGGGTGCTGTGCCAGGTGGTGCTGTCTTTTCCCAAGTTAGTGGAGCGACTGGAATCAGCTTTGCCAGGGAGTTGTGCTCTACTGGGAGCTGATGGCAGGAGCAGAGCCATAGGGATTCAGAAGAGTCCTTGCCCTCCTAGAATACACCAATCCTGGGCAGTTTATCCCTGCCTGGCTGGTGATTTGTGTGCTCTATGGTTGTATACAAACCCACTCCCTCCTCTGGGTGGATGTGCCAGATTTAGTGTAAACTGTTTTGGGAAAGTTCCACTCAAACTCTAGGGGATGTTGGGATTTTGTTCTTCTGCTTATAAAGCTGGCAGGGTAATTATGATAGTCCAGATGCAAAATGCTGAGAGAGAGAAATTAATTAATTCCAAAACTGACTTGCAGTAGTTTTAGGAATATGAAACTTAGTGCTTTAATCTCAGCGTGTGCTGGAGATGCTGCTTTCTTCTCCAATAAAGCTCTCATTTAGTGCTGTCAGGTTTCTATGGAATAACCATTAGTCCTGTCACTTCCTCAGGACTGAGCCTGGCTGCTTGAAAATGCACTGAGCCCTACTCTGATTCCAAACCAGCTTTGCTACGTGAAGCTGGAGCAATATCCACAAACACCTCTTTTATCTGGGCTTTGCAGCAGAGCTGTAATTTTCTGTACTGCAGCGTCAAGGCAACAAGAGGGGAGCCGAGGACCTGGATTCACACTCCAAGCTTTGTTTTTTATCTTTAAAACAGACCAGCCCCCATTCTAAAGCCTTAGATAGGATTTGAGCACACCTAGGCACGTCAGGGAAATGTGAAGTGACAGATTCAGAACAAAAGATTGTTTGGAGGCAGCTGATTTCATCCGGGGTCCTGAGCACCTGGTCAGGTGTGGGTGGGCTGGAAAAGCATCCAGCTCCCTCTCCCTCCCGTGGGCATCAGGAGTGGGACTCGGGTGTTTACACATGGATGCTGCATTTGAGCTCCTTGTGTTTTCCTTCTGGAAGGTCTCTGGCTGTTCAGGACCATGCCACGTGCTGGATTTTCTTTTGATCACATCCTCTGTGGAGCTGCACGTGCTGTGTTTGCAGTCTGGGTTCAATCCCTTGCTGTGTTTGGGGAGCTGTGCTCGGCTCCTCTGGGAGCTGCTCTTCCTGGAGGCCCATGGGGACCAGCAGCAGCACAGCCATGACCTGGGCTGCTTTCTTAACACACTTGCTCCAAGTGGCATTGAGCTGCCCTGTGTGTTTGTTTGTGTCTCAGCATTCAGCAGCATCCCCAAGGTTTCAGCAGTGGAGAGCTTGTCTCAAATCTTGGCTTAGGTGTTGCCAGCAAATTGCTCTCAGCAGTGCTATGGGTGCCACTGCTCTCTGGGTGCTGCAGAGCTGCTCCCCAGGCCCTGGCTGTGGCCTGGTGTCCCCTCTGCTTTGGGAGGGCTCTAACTGCTCTTCTCAGCCCTCCTGGTGCCAGGGTGTGCTTTGGATACAAATGTTTGGGAGGGGGATTTGTTACAGAACCACAGAAGGGTTTGGGTTGGAAGGGACCTTAAAAATCATGTTCCAACCAGGCAGGGCCAGCTTCCTCCAGACCAGGTTGCTCAGGGCCTCATCCACTGTTGATTTAAGGCTGTTCTCCCCTTTTCAGGTGTGGCAGGAGTGAAGGCAGCTCGCCTGGAGGAGGCCCTGGCAGTGAAGCACTGTGCCCTGTCCCTGGTGGGGGAGCCCATCATGTACCCACAAATCAACCACTTTGTGAGGCTCCTGCACCACCACGGCATCTCCACCTTCCTGGTCACCAACGCTCAGTTCCCCGAGGAGATCAGGTAAGAGCTGCAGGAAATTCCTCCTAAACTTCCTTCTGAAACATTGGAATGCTGACCTGTGCCCTGATCCCATTTTGTAACCCCTCAGAGTCAGCTCTTCATGAGCACTGGTGATGAAAAATCCTCCTCAGCATCTGATTTTAACCTCAACCTCTCCATGCTCCCTCTCATGACTTTCTCCCACTCAGTTTGATTTTCTTTTCTGTCCCTCCTAAACAAACTGTGATTGCTTGTGGAAGTGGAGAGGATGGAATGTGGCACCTGTGAAGATGTGGCAGGAGGGGAGCAATGAGTGAGCTGTGATTTGTGCCTGGAGCAGGGATAACTTCTGTCCTTTGGGCAGCCAGAGCAGGGCACTGAGCTCAGAGATTGCCTTTTGGGGCTGATCTTTGTTCTGATCCCAGAGGAGCGGCTGTAAAGGCTCAACCCAAAGCTCTGTCCAGCCCAGCATCCCCAGCAGGATAAGGAGGGGTGACAAGCACCTGTTCATCAGTAAAGTGGGATCCCCTTAACCTCCCTGAGAGAGACTTGAGTGAAATCTTCCAAGCACTTTAATGAACTTGTTCAGAGTCTTTACAAAGGTAAAGAATCCCTTTTTCTGATACTTTGAAGCATCCATTCTGCTGTTACCAAAGTGTAGAAAAGAAGTGCAGCATGTGGGGAAATGCAGTTCCAGGGAGGCTGGGGGTACCTCAGAATCCCAGCAGTTCAGAACAGCAGCAAATGCAGCCCTGGAGCTGTGGGAGCTGTGGGCAGGGTGGCCTTGGTGTGTCACCCAGCTCATTCCAGCTCCTGCTCTATGTCTGTTCTCCTGGGAGAGCTTCCTTTGCACTCCACATGGTCTGAATCTGGCACTGAGGGGAGAGTGCTGGCAGTTTGGGAGTGAGTAATTATACACTACAAGGGCATTCCAAATGATTGAATAATTGTGTAATCAAGTTACTTTAAGTCATGTATTATGTGCCTAGTAGATAGAAATTGCTCTTTCCTAAATATAGCAGTTTAAAAAGAGAGCACACACTCTATTTTGAAGCTGCACTTTTCGGATCTGCTGAATCTTTTTAAAAAGAAACAAAAAAGAAGGGGATAAAATGCTAGTCTTGCTGTCTTAAAAATTGCAACTGATCTTTGGCTCATCAAAGCAGATGATTTGCTTAATATGGGAACTGAAGTAGGCACCCAGCTCACTTCTGTGCTGTCAGCAGAGGAGCTGAAGTCAAAAAGTTCATCCTGCAATAAGGCAGGGTGACCTCTGGTGCAAGAGAACTGAGTGGGACTTGGGACAAGGGATGGAGGGACAGGACACAGGGAATGGCTTCCCATTGCCAGAGGGCAGGGATGGCTAGGATATTGGGAAGGAATCCTTCCCTGGGAGGGTGGAGATGCCCTGGCACAGGGTGCCCAGAGCAGCTGTGGCTGCCCCTGGATCCCTGGCAGTGCCCAAGGCCAGGCTGGATGGGGCTTGGAGCAGCCTGGGACAGTGAGAGGTGTCCCTGCCCATGGCAAGATGAGTTTTAAAGTCCCTCCCAACCCCTTATGGGGGAGGACAGTATGGCCTGGGGTGTTGCTGGATTCAGGACAGAGGCTCCAGCAGGTGCCCCCTGTGCCTTCCTCTCCTCCTCCTCCTCCTCTCTTTGGGCTGCAGCTTCACCTGCCCCAGGCTCACAATAAACTGAGTGAGGTTTCACACCAGGTGAGCTCCTGTTGAACCCATACCTGACTCCTATCTCTGATCCATGGCTGTGAACAACCCTTGTGTGTGAATTTGCCTATATGATCAATAGTAATACCAGTAATGAGCAAATGATTATCAATGCTCACCAGAAAATGCTCATTTTTGATATTGCTGTTTCTGGTCCTTGTGGGCTTTTGTAGGAGAACATAAACTCAAGCAGCAGATTTGTGAAAGCAGCATTTCCCTTTTCCCTTTGCAGGAAGCTGGAGCCTGTGACCCAGCTCTATGTCAGTGTGGATGCCAGCACCAAGGAGAGCCTGAGGAGGATTGACAGACCCCTCTTCAAGGACTTCTGGCAGAGGTTTCTAGACAGCTTAAAGGCCTTGGCTGAAAAGGTACCCACTTTAGAATGGACTTTCAAATGGCTTTTTCCTTCCTTCTACACTTTGCTGACTCACCACACCTTTTTTCTTCCTTCTCACCTTACCTGCTTCTACTTTCTGCAGAAGTAAAAGACTTGAGAGGCTTTAAGATGGACCATGGAGTGGGTTCTGAGTGTGTTGCGAGTTTATTTCCATGGTTGGAGCATTCAGGTGTGTGAAGTGCAGCAGGTTTGAGTGGTTTTCCAGAGCAGAATGTGTGTGTCAAAGGGGGCAGTAAATACTGTGAATAAAAGGTGCTGTGAGGGATGAAGAGATTATCAAATAATAGATTTCCTTATGAAGGGCTTGCTCTAAAAACAGGCTGCTGAAGGAAAGCTGGAAATTCAGGGAAGAGTTAAAATCCCCTGTGTTCCTTTGCTCTGGTTCTCAGAGTCTCCCTTGAAACGGCAGCACACAAAGGACATTAAAATTTGTGTGCTGGAGTTTGGTAGCTCTGTCACCCTCCTGCTGCAGAGAAATCTGTTCTTTTCTGGAAGATTGACCCAAGCCAGGGATCTGAACATAGCAGCAGAGGGTCCCTTTGCCCTGTGTGTGTTGGACTCAGCTGAGCATTGACCTGGGGCCCTGGGGTGGTGTCAGCTCAGGCTCTGTGTGACAGGTGAGTTTTGGAGTAATTAGTGAAGCACTCCTGGGCCCAGCAGCACATGAATGGATAAGAGTAGTGCCTCACAAGCATGTCTGCTTCTCTTGTTCCTGCTCCTGGGCTCTGATGGAAGCCAGGGCTGTGTTTACTGATCTGGCAGATGTTACATATTACCTGGTGGGGTGAACAGCCAAGAGAGACTGCTACCTTTAGATAATGAGGTTTTGTTGGAATAATGAGTTTTCCTGCCTTCTCAGATGATAGTGTTGGACCATTCTCTGCCAAGTGTACTTAGATTAGTGGATCTGTGAGGCTCAGAGGAATTGAGTTGCACTTCCTGCTGCAAAGGCACATAGGCAGTGTGGTCAGGTGCTTTGGTGTGCAGAGGTACAACTCTCTTGTGCAAAACCTCAGGCCAAACTCTGAGGGTGTTGAAATATAGTGCAAACTAAATTCTCTGTGAGCAGGGAGATCTGTGGGAAGAAGGGGAGCTAAAATGCTGAAGGCACAAGATGCTGAAAAAGCATTTTGAGAAGTTGCTTTTGCCCATCATTTCTTTCCTGCTGCCTCTCTTGACCCTGATTGTTCATTACTGGGAGAAGTTTCCTTGCAAACAATTGAAGGTGAAAGTATTGGCAAGTCTGTCCATACAGCTAAAAATACCCTGGTCAAGGTGAAGAGGAGAGGAGAAAGCAGCTCCACTAGCAGGTGCATTTTCTCCTCCAAGCAACTACACTTTGAAGGGTCCTTGAAACACTGATAACACAAGAGCCAATTAATAGTTGTTCCAGTTGGTGGAACCCTGCTCTACCAGCCCTGCTCAGCTGCATGAGGCAGCATCACATGGTGGGACAGCAGGAACTCTGGGGGAAGCTGCTGTTTGTTGGTTTTCTCTTAACTCCAGAATCAGTGAGGTTGGAAGAGCCCTCCAAGGCCATCCAGTCCCAGCTGTGCCTGATCCCTGCCTTGTCCCCAGCCCAGAAGCACTCAGTGCCACCTCCAGGCCTTCCTTGGGCACCTCCAGTGGTGGGGACTCCAAACCTGCCCTGGGCAGCCCCTGCCAAGGCCTGACCACCCTTTCCAGGAAGAAATTTTCCCAATACCCAGCCTAAACCTCCCCTGGCTCAGTCTGAGGCCGTTCCCTCTCCTCCTGTCCCTGTTCCCTGGGAGCAGAGCCCGACCCCCCCGGCTGTCCCCTCCTGTCAGGAGCTGTGCAGAGCCAGAAGGGCCCCCCTGAGCCTCCTTTGCTCCAGGCTGAGCCCCTTCCCAGCTCCCTCAGCTGCTCCTGGGGCTCCAGCCCCTTCCCAGCTCTGTTCCCTGCTCTGGCCACGCTCCAGCCCCTCAGGGTCTGCATTGTCCTGAGGGGCTCAAAACTGACTCTGTATTGGAGGTGCCTCAGCAGTGCCAGCACAGGGGACAATCTCTGCACTGATCAAATGCAGGATTCTGGTACCCAAAGCCTCTGAGTTCTCCTGGGCAGCAGCACCTCTCTGTTCCCCTCCCAGCTGCACTACCCTGAGCTTGAAGGAGTTGTTCTGTGGAACTGTGAAATATGGGAGGTGATGGCAGATAAAGCACCTGTGAGTTCCTTGGAAATACAGGCCCTTTTTCCAGGCTGGATGTGGAATGCTGCTGCATTGTCTTGGGAAGGTGATGTTAATTTATCTGGAAAGAAATACAAATCCTGGTTTTTCCCAGTGCCTGACAAACCTTCCAGACTGATTCAGTCCTTCCGAGGCTGAGAGAAGCTGGCTCTGCAGCTCATCTGAGTCACCACTGAGCAGTCATGGGCAGCTTTGAGCTGGACACACAGAAAAATAAAAGCAGGTGGGGGGAGTTTATAGGAACACGAGTTGTACCTGCTGTGCTCACCCCTGTGGGATTTGAGAGGTGCTGGCGCTGCTCTCCCCCTGCTCCCTGCCTTGGGACTGCAGGGTTGGCTGGTGGCAAAATAATCCTCTGGTTTGATAATCCAGACTGAGAAGTGGGAGAAAGGAAGAGGGAAAGACATGGTTTTAAGTGAGAAAGGAGAGGGGATGTTTGTCTTGGCTGTTCCTTTTCCTCCAGCCAAAGCCCATGTCCTGTTGAATATGGGAAGGCCTAGGCAAAGATGGGCTTCAAACCTCTTGCCCCAGTGAGGTGGTTATAGAACCTCAGAATCCTAGAATGGTTTGGGTTGGAAGGGACCTTAAATACACCTCATTCCCACTCACAGGGACCCCTTCCATCAGCCCAGGCTGCTCCAGGCCCCATCAGCCTAGCTATGCTGATAATGGATTTCAGGTTTTTAACTGAACTTCTGCACAAAGTGCTTGAACCTCAGTAAAATAGTGAATTTAATAACAAATTGTTCCCAGGATGATCTGACAGCCTCATCCAACATGTCGAGGATTAGTTGCTACATCTATTTTCAAAGGAAGCCCAGGAAAAAAAGATAAAAAGCTTTTGTTATATTTCACTCTGCAGCAAACAACATGAACCCCCCCTTTGTCCACTGCTACTTGGAGCAAGTTTGATCCTTTCTAGAGCTGCTCTCATTGAAATGATCTTCATATTAAATTTCCTGTGCTGAGAAGCACTTTTTGAGAGGAGTTAATTTTAAACAGCAGGTGGACTCCCAAAGGCTCCTTTGTTTCTTGTCCTGAGTACTCTAGCCCTGAAATTAAATGGAGAAGGAAAGACATGAGCATGTGCAGTTTAGACTGTGCCCTTCCCAAACACCACATTTGAGTTTTGGAACCTCACCCTCTGACAGCCTTGAGTTTGTGAGAGTGATTGAGAGGTGACTTGGCTTGATAGATAAGTACTTAGAGCAGGCACTGAGGATGTGAATCCTTATCTCTTCATCAGGATGAGAAATCTCTGCTGAAAGGTGATTCTTCCAGCCATTGCTGCTTCCTAATCCATATCCAATGAAAAGTGGGTTACAAACCAGTGATGAAGGTCCAGCTTAGGAGGGAAGGGGGAGGTTTTCCATCCTTGGAGGTTTCACTATCAAGCTGATGCTTTCTTTTCCAAAATACCTTTAACCAGATGTGCTGAGCAAGAAAACAACCCATGGTCTTTGAGCTCTCATCCCTCCCAGTCAGATTCAGGATCCTCTGGTGTTTGGTTTGGGCTCTTCTTTCCCTCAGAGTGACTGGACCAAGTTCTGCAGACTGAGGAACTTTGGGAATTTGTCTTGGTTGCTGTCCATAAATCACCAAGTGTTGGCTGGGACAAATGGGAATATCCTGCTAAGAAATGGAATGGGAATGCAGTAACCCAGTGTGACAAAGTGCTTATGGATTTCTACCTAAAAACTGGGAAAACAGCTGGATAGAAGATGGTGATGGACAGAGCACATGTCCTGTTCATGGTTCACATCCCTTGGCAGCAGCTCTGAGGGGGCTTTTTGCCTTCACAGAGCCCCAGACTGGGTCAGGCTGGAGAAGCCCAGAGAGGGTCCCTGGTGCCGGTGCCACCTCCCTGCCCAGGCAGGGCCATCCCAGAGCACAGGGCACAGCATTGTGTCCAGAGGGCTCTGGAATATCCCCGCTGAGGGACACTCCAGCCCCTCCCTGGGCAGCCTGTTCAGGGCTGGGCACTGCCCAGGGCAGAAGTTGTGCCTCCTGTGCAGGGGGAATTGCTGGGCTCAGTCCCTGCCCGTGGCTCTGGTGCCACTGCTGGCCCCCGGAGCAGAGCCTGGGCCCTGCTCTGCCCCTCCCTGCACACAGGGACACCCAGGGCTGAGGGCCCCTCTCAGATGGGGCTCCTCTCCAGGCTGAGCAGCCCCAGCTCCCTCAGCCTTTCCTGGGCAGGGAGATGCTCCAGTCCCTCCTCATCCTCACAGCCTGTGCTGGCCCTGCTCCAGGAGCTCCCTGTCCCTGCTGTGCTGAGGATCCAGAGCTGGACACAGCAATCCAGAGGTGCCCCCAGGGCTGGGCCAGGGGGCAGGGTCCCTCCCTGACCTGCTGGGAATGCTCCTCCTGACCTGGGGTGAGAAAAACAGCTCTTGAACAAGTGGCTGCTGGTCCCTCGGTATCCATGGGCTTGCTGAGCTCTGGGCTGAAGGTCCCTGCTGTCACTCGTGCTTTGAGGAGCATCTTCCAGCCCTGGCATGGTGTCACCTCTGTCTGTACCTCCTTGAGTTACTCATTAGTGTCACATGCACGGGCTGGCCTGGCAGGACTTGCTGTGCTGCCAGAGCCAGGCAGGCAGAGCTGAGCTGCTGGGACCTGCAGGGGCCAGGTGCCAATATTCTCTCAAGCAGACTGGAGCCATGCACAGAGCAGGAATGAGCCCTGCAGGTTAATGGGATGGTGTGGCACTGCAGGAACTGATGATGGAGCTGAACCTTGTCCTTCCAGGAGGGTCACAAAGCAGAGGAAGCAGCTCATTGGCATTGCAAGGAGCTCAGACTGTGCTTTTGGACACCACACATGACACTGCTGCAGATCTGGGATCTAACCTTGCCCTCACTCCTTTTCTGCTCCATGGGGATTAGGATTTCCTGAGAACCTGAGTCAGGGAGAGGTGGAGCAGACACCTGGGCTTTTTCCTTTATTAAAAAAAGATCAAGAAGGGAAATGGTTCCCTCTGCCTGTGCTAGGATACACACTGGCAGTGCCTGGGTTTGGTGGCTTGATATTCCTTGCTGGCAGGTGCTAGGAGTGCTTTATCCAGGGGAAGGCACGAGATATAAAAACATCTCCCATTACTGTCTCCAGGTCTGCATTTTCAGTGCTCACAGGTAGCTCCTGTTACATTCCTGGGTGGTGAAGAGACCAGTTTGATATTTAAACATTCCCAGCCTTGCATCTGCTGCTATTTACTTGACTCTTTGTTTTTCCCGACCTTATCCTGTCTTCTAAGTTACCTTTGTCTTTTGTGTGATTACAAACAGCATAAATGCATTGCGTTACAACCTCGGCAGGTTTTAGTGCTGATTATTATGTAATAAATGACAGGAACAATTGTTTTTATGAAAAGACACATTTGATTTGCAGGAAGATGATTTATGTGGCTCCTGGGGGAGGGGAGCCATGTCTGATGTTTCTGAGCTGAGGGACTTTTTAAGGAGAATTTAAATGTAAAATCTACAAGCGATGTTAGAATCAGTAATCAATTTTGCCACTATAAATTTAGAAGAATTTGACTCTTCTGCACAACAAATGCTTTCACCAGCTGTGCTCTTGTTTTAATGGGATTGCTAATGAGACTTGTGGTGAAAGCCTTTGGCAATACAGCCTGAGCAGTGTGACACAGGTATGATTTTAATACGGAGTTATTGCCTCTGAAATCTATCCTGTCCTTTCAGTGTCCTCACAGCAATCCAAACCAGGCTTCAGCAAGATGCTTGGCTGCTGAGGGAGTGAAATCTCACTTCTCTGGCTGTGCCAGTCCCTCCTGCTTTGCTTGCAGGCAAGGAAGGGGGAAATGTTCATAACACAGCTCAGTCAAAGGGATGTGTTATTCCAGCTGCTGCTGTCCTGTGTGTGTTGGGGATGAAGAGAGTGAAGCTGGGGCAAGGGAGGGTTCTGTGGCCACACAGTGAGCCCGAGGCACAGGTTGGGGGTGGAATCCATGTTCTCTCAGTCCATGGTCCCCAGGTGAAGCCCCTGCTCTCATTCCTGCCTGAGCCTGGTGCAGTTTGCTCCTGGCCATGGCTGCAGAGGGTGCCCAGTGCCACTCGGGGTTGGGACAGGGCACCCCTGCCCTCTCCCATGGCATTGGGAAGGAGCAGTGAGAGGGCCCACCTCCTCCTCCCCTTCCAGCTGCACTCATCCCTTCCCTCCTCAGGCAGCAGGCCTTCTCCAGCTTGCCAGCTTTTCTGCTGCTGAACGTGTAGGGAGCATTTGCAATTCTGTTAAAGAGCATCTCCCCTTTGCCTTGGGCTCTACTAGAAGCTGCCTGAGTCTCTGTTCCCTTTCCAGGTTATTTATTACCCAAAACCAGCCAAAGGCTGTTCCCTTTCCTAGGCTTGGCTCTGGGAGCTTCCAGCTCCCCCAGCAGCCTCTGTGGCCTTGGGGACATTTGGTCACATTTTCATTCTCTGGTTGTGAACTAGAGCAGTTTTCTTGCCCCCTGAGGAGGCAGAGCCTGTATATATTTTTATGGAAACTCTTCACAAAGAAAGAACAACCCTAAAATTCTGCTTGTGGCAACAAGGGAAACTTGGGGCTGCACTTTGCTTTCAACCAAGGTTTTATTTCAGCATGTAAAGCTGAGCTAACAGGGCTAAATGACACAGATTGGGCCTATGCAGGGCAGTGCAGCATATTCCATCTGCTAAATTATTAACTCAGTATTTCTCTCCTCACTGACTGATCACCAACAGCTCTCACGTGAGGAGTCAGGTGAGAAGTATTTATTTGGTTCGTTGAATCCATTCCTTTGGATGCTTGCATTTGACATTTCAGGAAAGACAGGTTGACAAAGCAACTGCAGGAGCGATGTTTTTGCTCATCTGGGATGGGCAGTGCATGACTCAGAGAGAAGCACTGCAAGGAAGCAGAGGGATTTTTTCTGGGAATGTGGTGATGATGGAAACACACTCCTGGGTTTGGGAAAGGCAAAATCAGGAAGACATTGCTTTGGAGGGGGGAAAATCCTTTCATGAAGGGTGGTTGTGATGGGCTGTGTGCAGGAGTGCTTGGATGGCAGGGCTGGAATGCTGGATCCAGGCTTGCACTGACACTTGGACACACAGACGGGGTGCCCAGGGCTGTTCAGTGCCACGTGTCTGATGGGTGGGCTTGGGGAGGGTCTCCTGCCCCAGGGTGAGACCCATGAGCTTGGCTCCAAGGGGACTGGACCTGGTTTAGTGTGTTTGGACCTTCAGGGCAGAATCCTGCAGCAGGAATGGGGCAGCAGAGCTCAGGGGATGGCTGTGCCTTCAGTGCTTGCTTGCTGATCTCCTCCCTCAGCTCCCAGTTCAGCTCCTTTGGGTCACAGAGACCCCAAATTTCCTTTGCCTTTGGGCAATAAGCAGGCTCATGCCAAGGAGTGCTGCTTCCCTTGTTCCATGGGGATGTGGGTGCCTTGGCCCTGTTCCTGTCAGCCCCCACCAGGCTGTGGGGAGCTGTGGGTGGGAGCTGGGTACTGGTGGCTCTGAGTGCTGGCTGTGACCTCCCAGACCATGTGGTCCATCTGTGGTTTCCATGGCTGCTCCAGTGACCCCTCTGGAGGTTGTTGTCTTGCAGATTGTGCACTTGGGAGCCAAGTCCTGTGTGTTCTCCACTCCCAGCTCAAGCTCACCTATGAAGCTGCTGTTGGGTTTGGCAATGGGAGAAATGCAGGAACTGCAAGGATTCAGAGTCCCCTCTGAAGCTGCAAAGCTGCTGGGGCATCTTTCTTTGAATTCCCAGAAATTCCTGTAATGTAGTAATTCATAGAATTCACCAGGGAAGATGTGAACCTGTTGGAGCAGGTCCTGGGGAGGCCATGGAGATGCTCCAAGGGCTGGAGCCAGGTTGGGAGAGCTGGGAGTGTTCACCTGGAGAAGGGAAGGCTCCAGGGAGACCTCAGAGCCCCTTGCAGAGCCTAAAGAGGGCTTTTAAAAGGAGGGAGAGAGTGACAGAGAGTGACAGGACAGAGTGACAGGACAAGGTGGGCCAAATCTGTTTGGTGCAAGAACCAAATGAGATGCAGTGTAAATTATCTCTGTGCTTTGTGTTAAACCCAGCAGGTCTGGAGTGTTTGGGGTTGATGAGCCCTGGAACTGGTGTGGTGATGATCCATAATAAATACAAATAATAGAAAACAACTGTTTACAGAGCTGTACAAGAGTATGTGTGTTTGCATCATTGCTTTTATGTCCTTCTAGCTCAGGGTTGGAATTTGCTTAACAATCCTGGGGACTCTGATCTCTCTCTGGGCTCTCTGAATCCAGCTTGCTGTGGAAGCAGCAGGATCTGAAGGCATTCATGGACACTGGGTTTCTAAAGAAATGTTGTACTTTGAGGTGTTGGAATTTCAGATGTCCCCTAGGCAAGCTCCTCAGGTAGAGCACACCTTGCACTGTGAATCCACAGACACTCAGGACTTGAGTAAATAATTTTCTGGGATTTTTATCATTCCCCTGCTCTCCAGCACCCGCAGGAGTTCTCTCAGCCCCAGCTCAAGCTCACCTATTTACCAGAAAGGGCACTTGAAATGTTTAAAGCCCATAATTGTTGTTCTTTTAGAGCCCAAATCTTGAATTAAAGCTTTACAAGAGCACTGGGTATGCAAGGATTGCTTAATCAATAAGAGAAATTTATGTCAGATTCCCTGTTTACACTGCTCCTTGTGAGCTGGGCAGAATTTTCAGCAATCCTGGTGGGGCTTTCAGATCTATTTTTAGATGATTTGGACAAAACCCAGAAGAAAAATATAAATCATTTGCTTCACAGCCTGGAAGAGTGTTTTTTAACGAGGTAATTATGTTTTTATGGCAGCTTAATCTCTGCTCTCATTGCTGGAAGTTCCATTGCTGGTTTGTTATTTCCCAGGAAAACAAGTGTCACTGTTCCCATAAATACAGTCACCCCTTCCCAGGCTGTGGCAGAGCTCCTGTCTGTGCCACCCTCAGAGGGGACAATTCCTTCCCAATATCCCATCTCACCCTGCCCTCGGCAGTGGGAAGCCATTCTCCCTGTCCTGGCACTCCAGGCCCTTGTCCAAAGTCCCTCTCCATCCTTCCTGTGGAATCCCTCAGGTGATGGGAGGCCACAAATGGGTCACCACAAAACTTTCCCTCTGCCAGGCTGTTCCTGCAGTTACTCCCTCAATCCTTCAGTATTACAGGGTTATTTAAAATATCGTTTATTCTCTTCCCTGTATCCCCTATTGCTGAGCAAAACAGAGCGATTTTGAGGAATATTCTTTCAGGCCTCTGGGAAATCTCAGTGAGAAGTTGTTTTCCTGGCTGAGATTTCCAACTACAGAGATCTGTGAGGAAGCATCCAAGTCTTTGGCTGGCTGTATAAATAACTGGGATGGCTTAGAGCTCCTGAGCAGCTGGCAGTGCCGTGGGGCAGGCTGGGCTCCAGCCCTGCAGCCAGAGTGACTCTGGGAGTCTTCAGCTCCTGCCTCAGTCACAGCCTTTGCCTGAAGCGAGGCTGGGTTAAAGCTGCTCTTTTTGAGCTGCTTTTCTCTCCCATTTCCTTTTTCCCCATGCAAATGCCACTCTCAGGCTCTTTCTTGACCTTCCCCAGTCTGTAGGTCAAGAAGCTGACGTGTTGTTGTTAGAGGCCAACTTCTTGCCACACAGTCGCTGAGGATGGAAAAGCCTCCAGGATACTGAGTACAACTATTCCTCCAGCACTGACCCCAGGTGCCACATCCACTCATGTTTTGAATCTCTCCAGGGATGAGGACTCCAACACCTCCCTGGAAGCTGTGCCAGAGCTGGACAATCCTTCCACTGAAGAAATTTTCCCAATATCCACCCTGAGCCTCCCCTGGCTCAGCCTGAGGCCGTTCCCTCTCCTCCTGTCCCTGTTCCCTGGGAGCAGAGCCCGACCCCCCCCAGCTGTCCCCTCCTGTCAGGAGCTGTGCAGAGCCAGAAGGGCCCCCCTGAGCCTCCTTTGCTCCAGGCTGAGCCCCTTCCCAGCTCCCTCAGCTGCTCCTGGGGCTCCAGCCCCTTCCCAGCTCTGTTCCCTTCCCTGGACATGCTCCAGCCCCTTCTTTGGAACTCCCCTGTAGTTTATTCTTTAATATTGTTCTTCTCCTGCCTTCGCTGCACTGCTGGGGTCTGGCTGAGCCCTGAGGTGACAAGTTTGCCATGGTGCCTCTCCAAGACCACCAAGGCCTCCCTCATCCTGGCCAAGGAGCCAAGCCTGAGACACCAGGTTGTGGAGCATCAGGATGTGACTGTGGAGCTGTGTCTGGGACATTTTGGGGAATGTCAAAGGAGAGGAGGCTGGGGGAAGTCCCAGATTTTGCCTTCAACTCTTCTCCCTCTGAAGCCTCTTCTTTCCCACACCTGACCAGACATGAGCACCTATTGAACAGCCCTGAGGATGTGGCACTTGGGGACACGGTCAGTGGTGGCCTTGGCAGTGCTGGGGGAAGGGCTGAACTTGACCTTGGAGGGCTTTTCCCCACTGATCCCTGGTCCCTCATCCCATGCCCTTGCAGCAGGGCCTGTCCCAGGGCAGTAGAGGAGAAACCATCCCTGTGGTCAGAGGGAAGGAACCAGGGATTCTCCAGAGCTGGCACCTCCAAGAGAAGGGAGGGATGGGCTGGAGCCAAGTCAGGGCTGGCTGAGCTCCTGTCATGAGGCAGGAGCAGGAGCTGGGGCAGGACAAGGCCCTGTCCCCTGGGATGTGCCTGGCAGGTCCCAGCTGCTGCTTCAGCCCAGGGACAGAAAAGGTCCTGATCCCACCTGTCCTGGGAGCCTTCACAGCAGCATTCCCTGTCAGGCTGCTGCTTTGAGTCTTGTGAAAGTCACAGGGACTTGGGCAGGAACTCGCTGGAGCTTTGCTGCTGCTGGAAGGGGTTTTTGTTCCCTCTCCCCAGCCAGGCTGGAGCCTGGGGGTGCTGTCGCTGTGGCACAGAGCAGGGGACAACACCCCCAGGCTCCTGCTGATGCTTTTCCTGCCTGTTTGGACTTAAACATCCACCTTTTCCTGGGAAAAGAACCATCTCAGCCTGTTTGACAGCATGCTTGAAGTGGGTTTTGCTGCTAATTTGATAGGATCTGTTTTCATGCTGTTCTATTTTAAGTCCCTTTGCATTGGGCTTCTTTTTCCCTGGGTATAAATTTTACATGATTCCTTGAAACTGCACTGGAAATATGGAAAAGAAATAAATAATCACTGGAATGTTGTTGGTGCTGATTTCCAAGGGTAAGTGTGTTAAAACTGAGTCCATGGAAAATGGATAAAGAACAGTCATGGTTTGGATTTACAGCATTTTCAGTTCTAAAACAACGCTGTTGCTGTACTTTGTTTTATTTCTAGGGATTTTTCAATAATCTGATTAATTTCTGCTGATGTGTGAAGCAATAAAGTAGATTACAAGCAAGTACAGGAAGAGTGAGTGTGGAGGGGAGTGAAATTTGTTATTTTTTTACCTTGGTTTCCAGTCCTGATCCCTCATTCCTGTGCTTCACACGTCAGCAAGGCTGTGCAGAGGCTGAGGAGCTTTTCTGGTGTAAAATTTCCTCTTGGGAATTAGTGCTGATGAGCTGGTCTCACTGCAGGACTTTCTTGTTCTTTCCAGGCAGGATTTCAGAGCTGGGGGACACTGGGCAGTGTTGTGTTGGGTGATAAAAAACTTGATGCAGACCAAAAGTCCAAGTTTTCCTAATTATTATTCTGGACAGTTTTCATCTTATCTTCAAGGCCTCGGAAGAATGAGGAATTTCATATGGAGATCAAGCTTGGCTCCTCACAATAATTATACTTCAGAGAGACAATTTTGGTTCTTACACACTTACATTAAAGCTGAAAGAATTAAAAAATGCATTAAAGGAGCTCCCTTGAGTTCCAGGTTCAAGACAAGATTCAGGACCAGTCCTCATTGTGTGGACATCACCTTGTAATTGTATTTTTCCTGATTCCCTAATTAGTTTTTTTGCCTAGTTCCCTCACAAGGAGCAGAAATGGCTTTTGCATGGAAAAGTAGTGCCAGGTATGTGTTTTGTTTTGGCTTTATATTTGTTTTATAATAAGTTTGCTTGTTTTTTTTTTATAGAAACATCCCAGTTTCTTTGGCATTAGCACTCAGAATTGTGGAATGGGTTGGGTTGGAAGAATTTTAAAGACCTTCCCTTTCCACCTTCCAGCCATGGGCAGAGGTGCCACCCACTCCATCTGGTTTAAGGGAAGTTTTTAAATCTCAGCTGAGAAAAATAGAACACTTAAAGAGATACTTTTGTGCTTAGACATACCTGAAAACACAAATCTTGGATCATTTCTGAGCCCTACTTTAAATACTCATATTTGACATTTTTGTTATACCCATGTAACAAATGATTTTTCAATGGTTTTACACAGTCATATACTCAGTTTATCCAAATCCAAAGAAAACCTCACTCATGGAAGTGCAGTGTGACTTAAAACTCAAGGCTGACTCTCAGAAATGTTTCAATTCCAGTTAAACTCAGAGTTTCCAGTAACTTTTGGGTCACTGCAGGCAGGAAAACACAGGGCCCAGTGATCCATTTCTAGGTTTTGAACCTTCAGAAATTCCAGAATCGTGGGAAATCCGCAGCTCCAAGTACTTGAGTATCAGTAATTTGGTTTTGCTTTTCCCCACGCCCCAACAGGAGGCAAAGAAGGTCCTTAAGATGAGGTGAAATGTTGTACAGGGTCCAGCAGGAGGGTGACAGTGGTGAGGGTGGCTTTGTCCCCCTACTGGGGATGATCCTGGGACAACTGGAGGGTTCTGGGGGAAGCCCAAGGCTCTGGAGCTGAGCCTCAGGTAGAGCCTGAGTTGAGCACTGACTTCTCAAGCACTGAAACCCCTGCTCTGAGCTTAGCTGGTGCTTCACAGCAGAGTTAATGCGTTAATTAGCCTATGTTAATGAGCACCTTTTTCGAACTGGAGACAAAGGCTGCATTTGCTATCACCTGAGTATTAATAGCAGCTGCTGGAACAATGCTCAGTGGTTTTGTGGGTTCCTACGCAGCAGAGCCTGCTCAGGGTTTGCTTTAAGGATGACTTGCCTGAAGAACCATTTCTGAAAACTTCTGTGCTCTGTGCTGAGTTCAGCTGAGCCCTTCCAGCCCTGCAGTGACGGTCACAGGGAGTGGTGGCACCCCTGGGCATGGATGGGCCCAGTGCAGAGAGGAGCCTGTGTGGGGAGAGAGGCTGCTGGTGCCAGAGGCATGGATTCATCTGCATCCTTCTGAGCTTTCCCTCATGGTGCAGAGGCCATGGAGTAGCTCCCAGGTGTGGGACACCTCTGGAGCCAGGCTGGCAGAGCTGGGGGTGCTCACTGGAGAAGAGAAGGCTCCAGGGAGAGCTCAGAGCCCCTTCCAGTGCCTGAAGGGGCTCCAAGAGAGGTGGAGATGGGCTGGAGGGACAGGACACAGGGAATGGCTTCCCATTGCCAGAGGGCAGGGATGAATGGGATATTGGGCAGGAATTGTTCCCTGTGAGGGTGGGATGCCCTGGCACAGGGTGCCCAGAGCAGCTGTGGCTGCCCCTGGATCCCTGGCAGTGCCCAAGGCCAGGTTGGACATTGGGGCTGGGAGCAGCCTGGGACAGTGGGAGGTGGCCCTGCCCATGGCAGGAGTGGAATGAGTTGCACTTTAACATCCCCCCAACCCAAATCATTCTGGGATTCTGTGTTCTTCAGAGCTCCTGGGAGCTCAGCAGAGGGATTTGGGAGAGGTGGCAGTGACCTCCAGTCCTTTAGAGGGGCTCTGTCCCCTGGCAGAACTGGAAGGCTTAGGAAAGCTGTGGAGTCTGGAGGGTATTGGGACCTGAGATTTCCTTGGGCTGTGTTTTGGATCTTTCCTCCCTTGTGAGGTTTCTGCATAAAGCAGCTCCTTATCGGCTGCGGGAAAGAGATTTTGGCTGCAGGGCTCTTTTTTTCCCGATTCATATCCCTGCGACAAGTCATTTCCAAGTGTGAAAATCGCTTTGATATCTTCATTCAGCGCTGGCTGCTCAGGAGCTGTTGCATAACCCGGGCAGGGAACGGCCCCAGCCGGGGGCTGGGAGGGGGCAGCTCTGGGGCTGCTCCCGCCGGGCTCGGGCTGCACTCGCCGCCCCTCTCTGGTCGGGTTCGTGCCACGATCAGAGCGGATCCTGCCAGCTCAGAAGATCTGAGAATGTGTCATGAAGCAAGTTTGCGAGTGGAGCCTTTCCTTGAAGAGAGGAAGAAAATCCTGATGAAAGGAGCTGCCTTTGAAGTGGTTCCTGCTCCTCATCCAGTGCTGGCAAAGGGGTGTGAAGTTGTGTGAAACAAAGGACAGGTTCTATTTAGAGTTTGCACTCTCATTTCCTCCCCCCAGGAGTGCTTTTACCATCCAGCTATGCTGCGTTTCTGTTGAGAATGTTGAGATTCATTAGCTGCAAATGTAGGGATTTCTGTCAAGTAGTCTGTGGATGAAATGGCAGTAAATTAATTTCATCTGTACCTAATGTCAGGAGAATTTAATCCACAAACACCAGAGGTTTATGTCAGAAAAGGAGCCAGAGGAGTCCTTTTACTTTATTCCAATAAAGGCAGAGGCCACGGGGCATTCCCCTGGGGTCTCTCCAATGTTTGGAGGACACAGCCTCCTTTTTATCCCAATTTCCCAGCTGCATTTCCCTCTCTTTCCCCATTGGCTGAGGTACTTGAGAGGTACAGACTTCCCGAACACCTGATACTTAAGATTCCCCTCTAATATATAACTCTCCCTTTTAATTTTTAATTCTTATGGAATTTATGTTTTTTCCCCATTGCTCCTTTCATCTTTCAATATCCAGTTTCATTTATCAGCAAACCTACAGTTTGTTTGTAAGGCAAATACCTTTTTTCAATTCATCAATCAGTGAAATCCTTCCCATTGTTTCCTTTCTCTCAGTGCTAGTTTCATCTACCAGCAGACTCACAGCTTGTTTGTAAAGACAAATCCCTTGTTCCTTTCACTAAGAAATGCATGTAAGTGTTCAGGCATACCTGAGCCTAAGCCAGCATCTGGCACAGAAATCTCCCTGTAATTCTATTTACTTCCAAACAGGGGGACATTGTTAGTCTGCCCCATCAAAAGAGTGAGTTCCAGTGGCAGGATCCAAGGTAAGGGCCTTGGAGATGCTTCCCTGCTCCCCTGGAGAAGTGAGCTGCTTCCCTGCCCCAGCAAGCCGTGTCCCTCCAGCATCCTGCTCTTCTGCAGGTGACCTATTCCCCCTTCCCTCTTCCTCCTGGGATTAGACCTGCAATTATTCGTGAAGAATAATTACATTTGATCTAGGAAAAGATGAATGTTGAGGAGGAGAGAATTAAAAAGAAATGATAAAAAAGAAGCAACCTCAATTCCTCGTGGTTATTGGAGTGGGAAGGGAGCGCTTTGTCAAAGTGTCACCAAGTCCTCTGTTGAGGTGTCCTGGGCTTGGGCTGGGGCTGAGGCTTGGCCAGAGCTGTGCCTTTGAGGCTGGGCCAGCAGCAAAGCCTGCACAGGCAGCAGGAATCCATTGGTACATGTGACAGGCCTAGGAGGATGTGAAGATGCAGAGATAATGGCCCTGCCTTGGGAACAGGCTCCCGACTCAGCAAGCAGCAGTCTCATGGGAAGCTGTCCCATGGGAGCTGTCCCATTGCTCTCCAGGCTGGATCAGGAGCTTCCCAGTGCCTGATGTGTTCCAGCAGGAGCTGCTGGAGGGGAGCAGGGGTGCAGTAGCCTGGGGACTCCTCTGGGGGTTCAGCTGAGCCTTCCGAGGGAAGGAGCCGTGTCCTTGTTGGGGTGACTCTGAGCTCTGGCCATGGGCACTGCTGGTGTGACACTGGGGCATGAGAAAGTTTGGTGTTTTTCATGGAGTCACAGGATGTCCTGAGCTGGAAGGACCCACAGGATTCATCTAGTCCAGCCCCTGGCCCTGCACAGACACCCCAACAATCCCACCCTGGGCATCCCTGGGAGCTCCTGCAGCTCTGGCAGCCTCGGGGCTGGGACCATTCCTGGGTGTGCTGAGACCAGGATCTGAGATCCACCCAATGGAAGGATTCTTTATCCTCAGAACCCTCCCCTAAGCCTGGTCTGTCTGTGTTTCCCTGGGGCCCTGTCCTGACACTGAAGGACTGCAATGTTCCTTGGGGTAGCCTGGAAGGATTTAAGCAGGAATTGCCCAAGGGGAAAAGGCTGGGGTTCCCCTGGCTCCTTCTGCCCTCCTTTGCCCTCAGGAGTTTGAGGAACTGGAGGCTAAGCTGGACCCAACCCACTGAGTGCATTTTTGGGACCCCGGAGCTGCCCCTCTGTGGCAGGCAGGTCTGTGCACTGATAAACCAGACCCACACCCTTCTCTGCCACCCATCTGAAGGGTTGCTCTCACACAAACTCCCTCTGTGTTCTCCAAATGACTGGAGTGGAGCAGCAGCTGCTTTTCCTGGAAACATGGAGTATGGAACATCCCAGGCTGCTTTTAATGCTTTAGATCTTTGAATTCTCACGGCTTAAGCTCTTTATTTCTTGTTTTGCTGTGCTTATGAGAGGATCTCCTGGGGCTCTATTGTACAATAAATACAAATAATCCATAAATACAACAGGCTGGCTGTTTGTACTGCTGGCAGTCTGCAAGGATTGCTCCCAGATAATGTTTTGGGATATTACTCATTTTGATCTGTGCCTTCTACCAGCATTTCTCTGCTCAACAACACTGCAGAGATGTTGCCCTCTGGAAAGAGGCTTCTCCAGATTAATTTCTGATTTTTCTACCTGTTTGCTGTCTGCCTCTGTGGCAGAGTTTCAGTTTCCTTCCCTGCTCAGCCGTGGTGAGTTCATGCAGGTTTTGGGGTAGTTCAGGTGTGGTGCACACACAGAGGCTGCAGTTATTCCTTGTCAGTGCTGCCCTGGGGGGGAGAAACACTTTAAATTTGCTCATAGCATGTTAAGTTTTATGAAGTCCTTGACCTTAAACTTCTAAATGAGCTGGGGTGTGAATTGGAGAGTAGTAAAATTAGATTTAAATGGGAGAAAGCTCCTCTTCCCTGCCTGGGAGGATGTGCTGCCCTTGCTGGGGCACAAACTGGCATTTACTGGTGCCTTGAAGCTGCTGCACTTGTTCCCCACTGGGAGCTGCCCTATGGGGAGCCAGTTCTCATTAGTTGGTATCTGATCATTCCACAGGACTGATAGGGTGTGTGCACTGCAGATTTTCCTCCTTAGATCTTTTCTTTCTGCATTTTTCTTCCCCTGTTATGTGCAAACACTGTGTTTATTTTTCTGTATTAGCTCCTCTACTGTTCTCTCTTCAGTAATTAACAGCTGATTTCCTACTTGTCTCTTGACCTTTCTTTTGCCAATCCATTCAAATTCAGAAGAATTTCTTGTTCTTTAAATATCTGCTTAAATGCCATGGGTAGAGCTCAGCTGGTTTAGTTCTTGACATATTTGGAAGAAGATGCTCCTGGTGTTCATTTGTTTCTCCTCTAGTTATTTCTTAGTAAATAGCCTGGAAGGTTTGCATAGCAAATTGGTGTAGAAATTACTTTTCCTCAGATGGAACACACAGAAGTGGGTGGTAGGTGAGTGATACCTTGATTTTTACACAGAGGGCAGAACTCACTGTTGTGGCAGTCAGAGGCTCTGAAGGACTAAAATGTTGCTTCTCTGGGCATGCTGTGCCAGGGCCTCCCCACCCTCACAGGGAGGAATTTCTTCCTTCTGGTCCTGGCACTCCAGGCCCCTGTCCAAAGTCTTTCTCCAACTCTCCTGGAGCTCCTTCAGGCCCTGCAAGGCCACACTGAGGTCACCTCAAAGCTTCTCCTCTCCAGGTGAACATTCCCAGCTCTCCCAGCCTTTCCCCCAGCAGAGCTGCTCCATCCCTCTGCTCATCCTGGTGCCTCCCCTGGACTCCTCCAGCAGCTCCAGGCCCTGCCTGTGCTGGGGCAGCTCTGCAGGTGAGGGCTCACCTGAGCACAGGGGCAGAGTCCCAATCCCTCTGCTGCTGCCCATGCTGGGATCAGCATTTACATTTTCCAGTCCACAGTGTGCAGGGACAGCAAAGTAGTTAATCCAAAATGCAGATTTGCCAGAAAATTGCTCTATAAATAAAAATAAATTCCAAAAATAAGTGAAATAAAACGTCGGTTAAAGATAAAGGGGAGGAGAAGGATGGAAACAAGGGGATGTGAGGAGTGAGGAGTGGATTTGTTCCATGGCCAAGTACTTGTGTTGAGAGGCCTTTTGTCACCACTGACTCCTTTGGAGAGGGCAGATCAGAATAACTCCAAGCAGAGAAGTTCTGGGAGTGCTGTTGGCCACCATCCCAGGAGGAAGTTGGATCTGGGAATTTTTTCCACAACTCCCTGACAGGAGGGGACAGCCGGGGGGGTCGGGCTCTGCTCCCAGGGAACAGGGACAGGAGGAGAGGGAACGGCCTCAGGCTGGGCCAGGGGAGGTTCAGGGTGGATACTGGGGGAAAATTTCTCATGGAAAGGTTGTCAAACACAGGATCAGGCTGGGCAGGGAGGTGGTGGAGGGGTTTAACAGCTTGTGGATGTGGCACTTGGGGACATGGCTCAGTGGTGGGCTTGGCAGTGCTGGGTCAAGGTTGGACTCGATGTCTTGAGGGCTTTTCCAACATAAATCATTCCATGTTCCTGTGAGGGTCCCCAGTGCTGAATGATCCAGCTGGAGGCACTAAAACACTTTCTAGGGTAGGTTTTGTGCCTGGGGAAGCAAATCCAAGAGAGAGACATTTCCTGCTTGTTTTGCCATTAAGGTAAACTCCTGTACAAACACAGTGCCTGGGATATGAGGTCTGGCAGAGGGAGAATTTGTGGCACAAGGTGGCTCAGCCCAGGTGCTGCAGAGCAGATTTTCTGAAGGGACAGATTTCATTCAGTTTCTGAGTTCTTGAAATAAAAGAATGATTTAATTTCTTTTTCCTGTTTGAATCTGTGTACAAGGCTAGAACATCTTCCGTGGGTCAGATTGGGATGTCAGTGTGATTTTTCCTTTATTCCTGGGTCAGAATGGGATGTCAACGGGATTATTCCTTTATTCCTGGTTCAGAATGGGATGTCAGTGGGATTTTTCCTTTGTTCCTGGGTCAGAAAGGGATGTTAATGGGATTTTTCCTTTGTTCCAGCAACAACGCACAGTTTATAGGCTGACCCTGGTGAAAGCTTGGAATGTGGATGAACTCAAAACTTACGCTGAGCTGATATCCCTTGGGAAACCAGACTTCGTTGAGGTCAAGGTGAGCTGCATGGAGCTGTTTTAGTTTTTCCAGCAGTATTTTCCATTGTTTTGTCCTCATTTTCCCCCTGTCTTTGGTCTAAACTTTCTGAATAAGTGAAATTCTCCTAAAGTGATGCATAAGAAACTCCTCTTTTGCTTTTAGTATTAGTGAATGATAATTAATTAACATTCATGTAGTTTTCTAGTGTCCTATGTGTGCCTTTGGAGCAGGTTTCCCTGCACAAACCAAACTTTGTACCAGCCAGCCTCCATTTCTGCCCAAGAGAACCATCACTCTCTGGCCTTTTTTTTGTATTTCCATGAAAAAAAAAGATAATTAGATATTCCTTCTTTATATCAATTAACAGTTGAAACAAAATATTCCAGGTTAAGCTGGTAGTTTGGGGTAGGATTCTTCCTGTCCTGGTCTCCAATTTTGCCAGGGGAAAGGTGCAAGGTTCAGTGATGTGTGTGTGTGTTTGGCTGGATTTGAGGGCTGCCAGCAGGAGATGTGAGATACAGCAGGGCAGGAGGGGCTTTATCGTGGGGTTAATCCATTTAGTAAATAGAGACTGTAAAAAAAGTTACAAACCTTTAAAAACGGCACCTTCCCAAGGGCTCTGAGCATTTTCACCCAGCAGCTCCTGCAGAACAACACAGCTCTCTCAGCTGTGTTTGTACAACTCAGATACTCCTGGACTCTCCTTTTTCTTTTCTCTTTTCCTTCTCTCTTTTAATTTTTTTAAACTTTCATTTTTTTAACCTTTTTTTTTTTAACAACCTTTTTTTTTTTGCTGCTGCTATGAAGAAAAAACCTGGATTTTAGCTGTGAAGATTTGATACCTTCTCTCAGCATGGAGAGTTTTTCTCTCTAGGTGTTCTGCTGAACTAGGGAGCTTCATCCCAGCCCGGGTTTGGAGTTTGTTTTGGGGAAAACCCCTCGGTTTTCCACCTTCCTGGGTGTCTCCCTGGCTGTGCAGGAGCCTCTCAGGGATGGAGCTGAGGGTGTGGGGCTGGTGCTGCCGAGGCTGCTCTGCCCAGGGCATTAATGTTAATTAGTGAGATGAGGTGGATGCCAGTTGATGTTACAGCACAAATTCCCCTGGGAACTCTCCAGGGCAAACATTTGTCTCCTGCAAGGCACAGGCTGCTCTTCCCTCTGCCTCACAGTGTCACAGCTCTGCTTTCCCAGAGCTCTGCCCTGGAAAAATCCTGCCTTGCTCTGCCAAGGAAATACAACAGTGATCACAGGTGTACTCCTGGTGCTTGTCCAGCTGGGACAGGGATTTATCTGGATCTCTGATCCCTGTTTGTGGGAGCTGGGACAGGAATTTATCTGGATCTCTGAACCCTGTTTGTGGGAGCTGGGACAGGGATTTATCTGGATCTCTGATCCCTGTTTGTGGGAGCTGGGACAGGGATTTATCTGGATCTCTGATCCCTGTTTGGGGGAGCTGGGACAGGGATTTATCTGGATCTCTGAACCCTGTTTGTGGGAGCTGGGACAGGGATTTATCTGGATCTCTGAACCCTGTTTGTGGGAGCTGGGACAGGAAGGGGCTGGGTGACATTCCCAAAATCCAGCAGTGGGATGGTGGCACTGGGGGTCCAGCCTCACACTGTGATGGTCACACAGCATTTGGGACTTGGCAATTTTCCCCAAAAGACTTGGTATTTTTGATTATAAGTCATTTTTTTGTATTCCTTTGAGAACGAAGCATATCTGGGATGTGGATAGGCCTCAGCATTCTTTTCCCAAGCCCCTCAGTGTGCCAGGGTAAAAAGCCAAGGACCAGCTGGTGCTCAAAGCCAACCAACAAAGAGTGATGAGGAGATTCTGCAAAGGTCTGCCCGACAATGGGGGTGAGCTTGGGGATTTTCTGATTGAAGACTTGGTATAAATGACATCCATTTCAGATGAAGGGAGCTAATCCAGTGTTTCTCCAGAGAAGCTCACAGGGTGTATGGAGAGAGATTTAGCATGGGGTATATGGAGAGAGATTTAGATTCTTGCAGGGCTTAATCCTTGTTCTCATTTCCATGAGTGTCTCACAGTGCTGTAACTCTGTGGGACCCTATTCTCTCACTTAAGCCAGTAGTAAAGGGAGACTCAGTCATTAAAATGCATCAAATTGATTTATTGCCTTAATCTGTTCTAATGCCAGTGTGTCACTGTCACACTTGTACAGAGCTGATGGTTGTATTTAAGATCTGGAACATGCCAGAACTCATTTTCTTGCCATAGTGCCCTCTTTGGGTTTGGAAAGCCAGAGGTTTGTTTGCAGAGCATTTTTGTGTCCAAAGAACAGAACAGAGCTAGGAAGGGGCTGGAGCCCCAGGAGCAGCTGAGGGAGTTGGGAAGGGTCTGGAGCCCCAGGAGCAGCTGAGGGAGCTGGGAAGGGGCTCAGCCTGGAGCAAAGGAGGCTCAGGGGGGCCCTTCTGGCTCTGCACAGCTCCTGACAGGAGGGGACAGCCTCAGGCTGGGCCAGGGGAGGCTCAGGTTGGATATTGTGGAAATTTCTTCCCTGAAAGGGAGATCAGGCCCTGGCAGTGGTGCCCAGGGCAGGGGTGGAGGCCCCATCCCTGGAGGGATGTGAAAGATTACTGGACATGGCACTTGGAGACATGGGTTAGGGTGAGCTCAGCAGTGCTTGGTCATTGAATGGACAACTCAGTCTTAGGGGTCTGTCCTTGCTGAATTCTAGAATCATGGAATGGTTTGGTGGGAAGGATGTCAGAGCCCATTCAGTTCCACCCCTGCCATGGCAGGGACACCTCCCACTGTCCCAGGCTGCTCCAAGCCCCAGGGTCCAGCCTGGCCTTGGGCACTGCCAGGGATCCAGGGGCAGCCACAGCTGCTCTGGGCAGAGTGAAGCTTCATCACTCAACTCACAGCAGCAGTGTAAGCTCCTGCCTTTGCAGAGCCTACCTGCTTCCCCTTATCCCTCAGAATTAAAGGAGGGAACCCAAATCTGCTGAGCTGACCCTTTGTCCCAGGGCTGTTCATGCCATGGTGTCTGAGGGCAGCACTTGGGCACAGCAGGGATCGAAATCATGGCACAGAATCTTCCCAAGCCTTTGAGGAAGTCTTCAGGCACCTGGAAACTCTTTTCCTGATGGTTTTCCTGCTGATTTTGTTCATGTAGATCTTGTTGCCCAGCTCAGGGTGCTGGTCTGGGTTCAGTTTCTGCTCTGGTGCCTGAAGCTTGGCTGAAGAATTGAAGTGACCAAGTAAATATGTGCAAGGAGGGGCCAGAGGGAAGTGTCTATCCCAGTCTGCTCACTCTTGTCATGTTAAACAGGAAAGATTATTTAATTGCTTAAAATAATGAGGAAAATGAGCTGTGCCTTAATGAGTTTTTAATTGCATGCAGCAAGAGGCAATTTCCCCCACCTGTCAAACACCCATTCAGGATTCTGCTACCATCCCAACTGGAATTTAGATGAAGAGATGAAGCTGAATCTCCCATTCTGGAGCCTGCTATGAATAATCCCAAACTATGTATGATATCCACACCTGAGAAAAGACCAGCATTGGCCAGTTGCTGTTAGAGAATCACAGAATCATTTGGGTTGGACCTGCAGGACTGAATCCAACCACTCCCCAGCACTACTAATGTCCCCAAGTGCCACATCCAAGTGCTGTTAAGTCCCTCCAGTGATGGGGACTGCACCACCTCTCTAGGCAGCCCTTTCCAAAGTCTGACCTCCCTCTCCATGAAGAATTTTCCCTGATATCCACCCTGAGCCTGCCCATGCCCAGCCTGAGGCCTTTCCCTCTCCTCCTGTCCCTATTCTCTGGGAGCAGAGCCTGACACCCCCCTGGCTGTCCCCTCCTGTCAGGGAGTTGTTCAGAGCCAGAAGGGCCCCCCTGAGCCTCCTTTTCTCCAGGCTGATGGGTCACAGTTTGGACCTGGTGGTTCTGGAGGACTTTTCCACCCAGGATGTGACCCTGGAGCAGAGGGGGTGATTCAGCAGTGGCTGTTCCTCTCTCGATCCCCACATGGCTCATTTGGAGAGCTGGGATGAAAGGCTGGGTCTTGTGTTTGGGTTCAGCTTTCCCAGGGGGAGTTGCTTCCACTTCCAGGGAATCCCTGCAGATTTCCAGGCAGTACAGCACTGCTGGGCCCTCAGCCAGGAGTGTGGGGTGTCTGGAGAGCTGCTGGGAAATACTGGGGCTGTGATGCACAACCAACCATCTCCTGCCCTCCCGACAGACTGCAGTGACACAAAGGACTGATGGCCTTTGTTAAATCAGCTTGAAAGTGATAATTAAAAACAGCCAAGGAGTTGAATCCTGGCTGAATCCACTGTATCAGGAGCAGACGTGTGTGAGGCCTTGTGGTTGTAATTTGGGGAGTGCTGCTGCTCAGCTCAGGAGCGTCTTCACTGCAGAGACTGCAATCAACGTGGCATTGAGGCTTTTTATATTTGTTTGGGGTCATGACTGCCCCAGATTTTAAACAGTGTCTCTGTCACTCAGCAGCTTGGCCAACACTTTGTTCTCTGTTAATTCGCACGAGCCTCAATTAAATTTATAATTTGTGGGCTCGGAGTGAAGAGAATTGTTTTGTTCAGTAATTAAATTGGGAAGTCTGGAGTGTGAGTGGAGAAACAAAGCACTGTCAGCTGTAGTTGTTTCCTTCAGAGCCCTGGGGACTGAAAGGATTGCTGGCTGTCTGCATCCCGGGGCAGGAGCCAGGTCCTGGGGTCAGGAATGTGCTTCCCTTGCTTCCCACAGCACCAGCAACCACCCTGGCACAGGGCTCTGGGCAATCCACTTGTGCTCACTCAGCTCCATTACAGCCGAAAATCAGCCCTGGCCTGGCACAGGCAGGGCCTGGAGCTGCTGGAGGAGTCCAGGGGAGGCACCAGAATGGGTACAGGGATGGAGCAGCTCTGCTGGAGGAAAGGCTGGGAGAGCTGGGAATGTTCACCTGGAGAGGAGAAGCTTTGAGGTGACCTCCCTGTGGCCTTGCAGGGCCTGAAGGAGCTCCAAGAGAGTTGGAGAGAGACTTTGGAAAAGGGATGGAGTGACAGGACACAGGGAATGGCTTCCCACTGCCAGAGGGCAGGGATGGATGGGATATTGGGCAGGAATTGTTCCCTGGCAGGGTGGGCAGGCCCTGGCACAGGGTGCCCAGAGCAGCTGTGGCTGCCCCTGGATCCCTGGCAGTGCCCAAGGCCAGGCTGGACACTGGGGCTGGGAGCAGCCTGGGACAGTGGAAGGTGTCCCTGCCCATGGCAGGGGTGGCACTGGATGGGCTCTGAGGTCCTTTCCAACGCATTCCATGATTCTGTGAAATCCAGAGAACGCCCAGCACAGTTGTTCTGGATTCATCCTGGCAGAACCAGGAAGGGCTGGGATGCTTTTCAAAGGCTTCTGCATTTCAAGGTACTTGGCCAGAGCTCTGTGGATTAGGCTGCTCAAAGCACCCTTTTTAAGCAGGTAATTAAGAGGCAGCATCATTGCTGTTCCTGCCGCAGGGAAGTTGGGGAGAGAGCTCTGGGTGAACAATGGGATCCTTTCCTTTTTAATTCTTGATGTCTTAATAACTGTCTTCATGTATTAGTGCAAAGCAGAACGTGACCGCCCTCATCAACTCCGCATGGGTTTTAAGTGCTATCAGCTGTTAATTAACTCCAGTTTGAAGAAGTTGGGGAAGTTGAAAGCTGCTTTCCTTCGGTGTGCTGGAAGCTGATTCCCATTGATTTGTGCTGGGAATTAATCAGCCAGCCAAGCACTCACTTATTCCATTTGCCTCTGTGCTTTCTTTGCTTGTAAACGATATCTTTGTAGTTTACTGAGAGCATGAATCATGTTGGAGCTTCTGAAGAATTTTCTCTGTCTATACTCATACATTTTTCATGCTGCTCAAATCATAATCTGGATAATGAGTGTGGGGAAAATATTGCTGTGTGTCTCCAGCTGAACTTTGGGGATCCAAACCCCTGATTTGCGTGGCTGGCTGCTCTGATATAACACTGACTAATAGAGAATGAACATGTTTAAACTCTGGCTTCAGACTACAGAGCTCAGCTAAAAAAGCTTGCATGTACATCCCTGATGAACACTCCCTGGCTTGTGCCCTGTCAGTCTTCCTCCAGGCTGCCTCTGAGTTATGGTGCCTGGGCAGATTAATGGGGGCAGTCCCTCATAAATTTATGGTGAGAAGGTAATTGCTTCCAAAACCTGTCCACTTCCCAATTAGCAGCAGGCTGTTTCTCCTGCAGCCCTGTGTGCACTGTGCTGTGGCTGAAAGTGTTGGCAAAGATGTGTCTGCACATTCCATGTCGAGGGAAATGCAGATAAATCAGGAACTGGAAGCCTGGTGGCAGCTGGGAGCAGGTGCCATGGCCATGCCACACATGAACCTGGATGCAAATTCCATTTAAAGGAGGTTGAAGTGTTCTTCCCAAGGGGAAAACCCACAAGCAGGCCAGACACAACCATCCATAAAATTCTGTTGTAAAGGCTTGATGGGATTTTGTGACTGGAATAAAAGAGCTCAGCCCAAGAGCAGAGGGACTGGAACCAGGCAGAGAGAGGGGCAGAGGAGCTGGGTGGTGTCTGTAGCCCTTTGTTCTGTTTGCCCTTTGTGTACCAGGGTTGTGAACCAGCCCTGGGATCTGGTGTGTGATCTCTCAGGGATGGCAGATGAATTGCTGGGAAATTGGCAGTGAATTATTTGATTGGGAGGGATTGATGTGGATCATGATCCTGGCTGTGGAATATTTTCAAGCAAACATTAGAGAACACCCTGAAGTTGAGCACTGTCTGCACTCCAAGTGGGTGACACTGGGTGCTCACCACCCACTGCCCTGCCTCTGGTTTGGGGTAAATTACAGGGTAAGAAACATTTGGTGTTTTAGTGTTCTGTTCTGTCAAAGGGTTTTGTGTCATGCACTGGTTAATCCAAAATTCAGTGAATTTTTATCGAGAAGGGAGGGAGGCAGGAAGGAAGGAAAGGAAGGAAGATAAAGTGAAAGGAAAGAAAAAGAAAGTGAAAGAAAAAAGAGAAAGAAGGGAAGAAAAATGAAAGAAAGAGAGAAAAGGAGAGAAAAAATTAAAAGAAAATTTGAGGTCATGGCTGAGACTAAATCAGTAATTTAGGTGATCACATCTCCAAATTAGGAGCAGCTGGTCCCAGAATGGTGAGGCTGGATAGAGAAGGCCTGGACATGGCACTCAGTGCTCTGGGCTGGGTGACATGGTGGGGACAGGTCACAGGCTGGACTTGATGATCCCGGAGGGCTTTTCCAGCCTCAGGGATTCTGGGAATTGGAGGCTGAAGGTGGTGGATGGGATATGGGGGAGCTGGAGGTGCTCCACTCCCTGAGCAGTCTCCGAGAGCAGCAGTGCTCATGTCCTGGCTCTGAGTGGGGACAGAGGGACACATGTCCAGCTCCAGGCTCCATCTGTGCCTGGCTGTGTGGGGGGTTGGGAGGGGAGCTGGAGCAGGAATCTCGTGTCTCTGCACACCAGGGGATCTGCAGGGGAGGTGTCCTTGAACCATGTCACCTCTTGGGGTCAGTTCTGGGATGCCTCCAGAACATGACCCAAAAGCTGCATCCCAAAGCTCCAGTGCTCCCACCAGGGAGGGACTGAGCTTTGTTTCAGTCCTGTCGGGTTTGCTGCTTTTGCAGAAATTCCCTGAGCTAGCAAAGTCCTTTTTCCACACCTGAGATGGAAGAAAAAGCAGAAATTCTTCAGGTCTTGTTCTCAAGATTATTCATTCGGTCTTATCTAAAACATTTCCTTTCTGACTCACAGAGCTCCTTCCAGCAGGACAGTCAAAGGCCTTCTTCCCCCTCAGAGGGGGTGTTTATCTTTTTTACTAAAAGTTACATCCACTTTATTTACTAATTACTTTCCAATACCTATCCTCTACGTTAGACAGTCAGTTTCTACTCTAAACCAATCACCAGTGCCACCATCACAGCAGAAATGGAGAGAGTGAAGAAGGAAGAAACTCAAAAAGCCACGAGGTTCCTCCATCTTAGCAATACCAACCCCCCTGTACTAAAACCCAAAAACCTACTTTTACACCCTGTGACAAACTTATTACTACTCCATTTAAACTCTTGTGACCTGTAATTCTTCTTTTAAGGTTGGCAATTGTTCCCATGGGCTAAAATCCAAATCACAGGTGTTCTGGGCTCTGTTCCAAGATTTCTGAGACCCCTGCCTGGGTCCCTGAGCCTCCAGGGCAGTCAGAGACCAGCCCTGGTTCCCACACAGTCCCTGCTGTGCTCAGGGACGCTGCCAGTGCCCATCACCTCCTTGTGGATGGGATGGGTATGGCCCACCCAGTGGCCTGCTGGATTTGGATACAGATACTGGAGGGCAGGGCAGAAATCACAGCCTGGGCTTGGAAGGAAGAAGCCCAGAGCTCGTTCACTCTGTGGCACATGAGCAGGACCTCTGGAAATGTCCCACTGAGATAGTGATGGTAATCCATGAGACTCCTCCAGATTTGTCACATTTCCCACCCCTCTGACCTTCTCCAAGGTCCCTTGGGAGCATTCTCCCTTTGTCTCCTGTTAAAGCTGTGTTCCAGGATCAAGCCCAGCCTGTGTGTCACTTCTGGGGACACCTGGCACAGCGCTTTGGGGATATGTTCACTGCAGGAGGAACCCATTTTTGATGCCATCTCCAAATCTGCAACCTTGCCGTGGGAGCTGGTGTGAGGGGGGCAGAGCTGCAGGGTTTGCTGGGGAGGGCTGAGCTCACTGTCCTGTTTCCCTGTGTCCCCAGGGTGTGACGTACTGCGGGGAGAGCTCTGCCAGCAGCCTGACCATGGCCAACGTGCCGTGGCACGGGGAGGTGGTGAGCTTTGTGCAGGAGCTGGTGCGGCTGCTCCCGGAATACGGCATCGCCTGCGAGCACGAGCACTCCAACTGCCTGCTCATAGCCCACAGCAAGGTGAGCCTGCCCCTGGGGAGGGCCAGCACAGCTGCCTTCGTTGGTTCTAACTGCCTGGTTCTCCAGAGTTATCCCGAATTGTTGAGGTTGGAAAAGCCCTCTGGGGTCTTCGTGTAAAGCCCAGAAGTGCCAAGGCCACCGCTGACCCAGGTCTGCAAGTTCCAGATGCACACCTGTGTTAAACCCCTCCAGGGGTGGAGACTCCACCCCTGCCCATTCCAAAGCTTCCCAAGCCCCTCCAGTCTCTGGCCAGTAGAATCCTTGGTGTGCCCCAGGATTCCAGCCCTTCACATCCCTGGATGCCATTTGGACCCAAGGGATGCTCTGTTATTTCCTGTTGGTCTGTCCTACCTCTCCAGAGAGGACACACCTCATTTGAATCACCACATTTGAGTCAAAGGACAACAAAATCATTTGGATTAGAANCCGACCCCCCCGGCTGTCCCCTCCTGTCAGGAGCTGTGCAGAGCCAGAAGGGCCCCCCTGAGCCTCCTTTGCTCCAGGCTGAGCCCCTTCCCAGCTCCCTCAGCTGCTCTTGGGGCTCCAGACCCTTCCCAGCTCCCTCAGCTGCTCCTGGGGCTCCAGACCCTTCCCAGCTCCATTCCCTTCCCTGGACATGCTCCAGACTCTCAAGGTCTTTCTGTCATGACAGCTTCTCTAGTCAACCTCTGCCAGGGGCTCACCACCCTCATGGTAAAAAATATTATCTTATATCCAATGTAAATCGACCCTGCAGCTGTTTAAATCCTTCAGCCCTTGCAACAGGTCCTACTGGAAAGGTTTGTCACCATCTCCCCTTCAAGTACTGGAAAGGAAATGAAATGAAGTGCAAGTGAAATGCCAGAAAAATAATTCATTTTAAAGAATGCAGGAAATAAAAAATAATGAGTAGATATTTGCTTTCTGAGCTTCAGAAAAGATTAATAGAAGGGCAGCAGAAAAAGGCAATAATGTGCTAGCTGGGCACTTGATGAACTTGTAGACTTCTGGAATGCTTTGGGTTGGAAGGACCTTAAAGTCCATCCCATTCCATGGGCAGGGACACCTTCCACTGTCCCAGGCTGCTCCCAGCCCCAGTGTCCAACCTGGCCTTGGGCACTGCCAGGGATCCCAGGGGCAGCCACAGCTGCTCTGGGCACCCTGTGCCAGGGCATCCCTACCCTCACAGGGAGGAATTTCTCCTGAATATCCAGTGTAAACCCACTTTGGAATCTGCAAAGGGAGCAGCTGGGAAGGAGCAGAGAAAACCAGGACACCTGGCACTGTTTGTGTTTGATCTCACCTTAAATTGGCTTTATTTACAGTCTCACTCGTGGCTGTTGCCACTGGCAACTGATCCTGAGAAAGCAAAATCTCCTTTTGCATTGTAAGGTCCAGGAATGCAAACAGATTGCAGAAACCTTCCTGAGGCAGAATTTAAGTAACACCATTAGCAAGGAGAATAAATTGGTACCTGCCCAGGAGGAATTCAACAGCTGCTTCTCCTTCCACAGCCATTAGCAGAGGATGTCTGTGGAAAGCAATCTGTCCTCAGTGCTAAAATAGCTAATAAAAAATAAATTTATTTCCATTAGGGTTTAATTTTTGAGTTTCAGGCTCTAGTGGAGAATAAAATCTGTCAGTGCCTATTATTTGCAGGAAAACCTGTGCTCTGAGATTGATCAAACTGGGGTGAGTAATTGCAAAATCAAAGGGGTCTTTAAAAAATTAAGGAGTTGCAGGAAGAGTGTAATAAAAATCATTAAGAAATGTGATTTATTTCACTGTGTTTTCCTAGGTTTGAGTTTGGAGGTGTTCAAACAATGCTCCAGATAAATTTAAACCTGCCATTGAATGCCAGCCTGTAGGAAGGAGCCTGAGAGTGTCAGGAATAATTCATCCTGCAGCTGCTGCCTGGGATGGATGGGACTCATTGATTGGCACCTGCTTGTTATGAGTGACAGTTCAGGACATGAGCTCTGAAGTCTCTTAAGGGCAGGGATTTAGGGAGAAAAGGGATTTTAGGGAAAGCAAACTGCAGGTTTTGTGTCTGGTGTTATTTTGTCTCTCTGGAGATCACGGGGTGGTGCTGACATGGGAACTGGGGCACTTGGGGACCTTCAGGGTCCTAAAAATCAGCCTCCAGGTCTCTTCCCACACACAAATCCCTTTTCCCTGCTGGCCAGCAGTGGGTTCTGCTCTCTGGGAGTGTCTGCAGGTACAGGGGGGGTGCTCGTGGGAGCCCTCAGCACTCAGGGGATGATGGGTCCCATCTTAACCTCAGAGAGCTTTGGATACCAGGGGAGCTCAAAAAGTCCTAAAAACTGACTTCTCACAGCAAGATGTTTCATTTCCACTTACCCTTCCCAGAGCCCTAAAGATCACCCCAGAAAACAATCCCTGTGCCCTTCTCCCCATGTCCTGAGGATCTACCTGTTACTGGGATTTCCATGGCTTTGGGGCAGAATCCCAGACTGGTTTGGATTGGAAGGGACCTTAAAGCTCATCCAGTGCCACCCCTGCCCTGGGCAGGGACACCTCCCACTGTCCCAGGCTGCTCCAAGCCCCATCCAGCCTGGCCTTGGGCACTGCCAGGGATGGGTGGGTCCTTCTGGAGCCTGAGAGGGGAGTGGGGACAGCCAGGGCTGAGTGCAGCCTTCCCCTGGTCCCTTCTGAGCTCACAAGGGTGGGAGCTCCTCTTCCCTGCCTTTCCTACATCCTCCTCCCAGCTTTCCCCTGGTTCCCATCTCTCTTTGGGAGTTGCCTGGTGTTTGGGCTCCATCCTCTTTGATTGTCTAGCAATAGTGTTGAATTCTTGAGTAATTCTCTTTGCTTTCAAGTAAATCCTATAAAGCATGGTCACAAAAATGGGATTTATGGCATCACTTTGAACTAATGGGCTGAGATATCAACACAGCAGCAACTTTGTAATGGAACAGTTAATTCAAGGGACCTTTTCCAGAGAGTGGCCTGAGGCTGCTGCTGTTCCTGGCTGGGACAGTCTGTGCACCCTCAAGAGGACCAAACAAGCTCCTGAGAAGGGGGAAGGTGCTGCAGCTGCCTCGCAGAGAGGATTTCCCTGAAAGAAATTCAATATCTTGGTCATTTCTGGTCTAAATCCCTCTGCCCATGGTGCTGGATTTTCTTTCCACGTGTGTTCTACCCTGTTCTTATCCTGAAGCACTTCCTGGCACTTCCAGTCTATTTTGTTCATTAACCCTTTCCTCCTGGAGCAGCTGGCTGTTTTCTAGCTCCCTGGGGTTTTACAGCACCAATTTCTGGCCATTTCAGTTGGCGCCATTCTGCTGCTGCTGCTGCTGCCCTCAGGCAGGCTGGGGCACTGGGACCCCAGAGTTCTGGGGCAGAACAGGAGGGTTCCTTGTCCAAGAACCCCTGTGATCCCAGGGCTGATTTCCATGCACAGCTCAGGGAATGCTCCTGGATTTCCAGTGCCTGCTCTGTCTGGAGGTCTCAGCTCACTGGGTAACATGAACAGGGTGGGCTCAGCACCCTGCTGCCATCAGCCCTTTCTGCCTTAATTAATCTGATAGGCCTGGGATTGGTTAGAAAAGCTCTCCAAGATCATTAAATCCAACTGTCCATCCAGCAGCACCACTGTGTCCCCAGGTGTCACACCCACACACCTTTGGGACAATTCTAGGCATGGAGACTCCACCTCTGCCCCGGGCAACTGTGCCAGGCCCTGACCACCCTTTCAGTGAGGAAATTTTCCCTGATATTCAACCAGAACCTCCCCTGGCACGATGTGGGACTGTTTCCTCTTGTTCTGTCATTTGTTTCCTGGGAGAAGGGACCAACACCCACCTCCCACCAGCCTAAAGCAAAGACTGCACAAGCAGAGTGTCCATCCCTGGATCCAGACATTCCCCCGTGGTGCAGCTGTGTGCTCCAACCCTTCCTTGCCTCACCAGCTGGATTCTTTCCCTGTTGGATGTGGTCTGGGATAGCATTGTGTTCTCCAGAATAGCAGGGTCACATTGGCATCCACAAAGGGAGAAGCTTCTGGGGACATCCCTTCATTTCCCATACCCAAACTCCCCTGTGAGGGTGGGGAGGCCCTGCCACAGAGCAGGGATCCCTGGCAGTGTCCAAGGCCAGGTTGGATGGGACAGCCTGGGACAGTGGGACGTGTCCCTGCCCGTGGCAGGGGTGGAATGGGATGAGCTTTAAGGTCCCTTCCAGCCCAACCCATCCCAGGATTCTGTGTGGCTGCAGTGCTGGGGGTGTCATGGCACCTCCAGGGCAGGTGTTAGGGACAGGAAACAGCCTGGCCAGAGGTGCCCATCCTTCTTCAGCCACAAAATGGTCCCACCCAGGAAGGATTTGGCCTTTTCCTCCCTGTGTTGGCACTGTGGGGCTTGGCTGGGCCCGGGAGGCTGCAAGTGTGTCCTGGCTGTGCCCACAGGGTGCTCTGGAGCTCAGGGAAAGGCACTGAATTGTTCCATGCTGAGCATCCCAGCTATATTTAGGGAGGAAGAGGAAGCACTTCACTCCCAGCTGCACATCCCCTGACAAGGGGTAGATCAGGGACAAAGAGTCCATCACGTTTAGTTCCTTCCTGCCTCAGTCCTTCGGAGAGTGGGAGCTGTCCTTGTGAGCCAGCATCCCAGATCCAGGGACAGCATCACAGGGAAAACCAAACTTGGAGACACAGGGTCACAAGGAGGTGGAACATCCCTGGATCTGCAGTGGAGCGGGGGATGGGGTGGAGCCCAGGTGTGGACAAGGTGACCCCAGGTGTGGACAAGGTGTCTCAGGAGCCAAGCAGCCTCCTTAGAGCAGGTGTGAGCACAGAATGGTGGAATTCCTGAAGGTTTTTGCCATTTCCCTTGTCTCCTGGCAGCAGGAAGGTGGCTCTGCTGTGCTGGATGTGTCAGTGATTATGAGCAGCTCTCCATTGTGCTGAAGCAATCCGGATTTCTTCCCTGGGAATGGGAGCTGCCAAGATGGAGCCCTGGCTCTGTTGGCAGCTGGGCTGTTCCCTGTGGGCAGGGATTAAAAACGCTAAATCTGCCATAAGGAATCTTCTCTTGGAATAACACCCCGAAGTCAGGGGAATCCCCACAGGGCCCATGGGCTGTGGCACTGCTGGACTCGGCTCAGGGCAGTTCAGATTGTCCTGCTCTTTGAGAATCCCAAAGAGTGAATTCCATCCCCAAGCATTCCATGTGCTGCCTCTTGAGGTGTTCCCTCTGCCCTGACACCTCTGATTGCTCCTGAGCACAGGCTGAAGTCACTGAGGCTGGAACTGCAAGGCTGCTTGTTGTTCCCATCTAAAACTGATGGGAATTGTGATGCTGGTAGCTGTTCCCAGATCCTGTCTTCAGAGCTGCTGAGGAATTTAAGGCTCGGTTATTCCCAGGTGGTGTCCCTGTGCTGGTTTTCTTTCAGCCCCATGGACTGGGATGTGGAGGGACAGCTCTGTGTGCCTGGTGTCCCACTGCTTGTGAGATCAGAGTCAAGGAATGATTTCGGCGGGGAGAGACTGTAAAGCCCATCCAGTGTCACCCTCTGCCATGGCAGGGACACCTCCCACTGTTCCAGGCTGCTCCAAGCCCTTTCCAACCTAGCCTGGGGCACTTCCAGGGATCCAGGGGCAGCCACAGCTGCTCTGGGCACCCTGTGCCAGGGCATCCCACCCTCACAGGGAACAATTCCTTCCCAATATTCCATCTAACCCTGCCCTACTTCCTCTTAAGGCCATTATTCCCACCTCTTACCTCACCGGCAACTTAAAAACCAGCTCAATTCCTTCCTAAAACCTGAGGTTGGGATAATAATTCAAAAGGAGGAGTTTACAGGTTTTTGCCAAGCACTGTGGCCCTGTTCAGAGCAATTTCTCACAATATTTCTCCTTAGTTTGCTGAATGACTCCAGATCAGTCACTTCTGTCAAACAAAGGGAGTCTTAAATAATTGTGAGTCTTAATGAGGTGAGAAAGAGGTCGTAATTCTGGGAATTATTTGTTTGTCTTGGAGAGCTGGTACTGACAGGTGGTGAAGTGTGCTGTGTTTGATGGCAGCCTGTGGGAAGGTGAAAAACTGCTGCTTTATCCCAGGGATGGGCTGTCCTTAGAGGGAGATGGAAGAGTTCAGGATGGAGCCACTCAGATAATTTTCCCTGGAGTCTTTTTGATGCCACTGGTCAGCACAGGGCTCAGGGCTGGCAGCCATACCTGGAGTGGGATCTCATTGCTGGGTCCCACCTGGGCACGGAGTCCCCTCTGCTCTGACACCTCCTTCTCTGGCCCCCACAGCCCCTCCCAGCCCGGGCTGTTCTGTGGTGCCAGGAGCAGCCTTGGGAAATGGGCTCTTCCTGTTCTGGGGGAGCTACAGAGCTGAATTCTGGTGAGTCAGGCACAGAGCAGGATGGATCTGCCCTTCCCGGCCTCCAGCTGCTGCTCTGGGGTTGCAATTCCAGTGGCTGGGAGAGCCCTGTGCACACAGCTCACGGGATGTCTGCTGTCCCTCTGGACAATCCAGATGTGTGTCCCCAGAGGTGGCTGTGGATCACAGGGGCATCCTCTGCCTGGGGCTGTTCTGCAGGTGGCTCAGGTCACTCCAGGAACACTCCAAATGGGAGGAGGAAAATCCAGGGATGCTGGAGGTTAAATGGCCACGTATAGCCAGGGTAAAAACTTGGAGGGATGGATTTATTTGAGGATTTTTGCATTTTTTAATATAGGTATTCTATGCTGTAAAACCTTTTACAGAAGGGATAAATATCTGCTTTTTATATACAAGAATGTATATAAAATATACAATATCTATATGTTTTGGGGTATTTTTATATAGATACATAAAATATTTTTCCCTGTGAGGCCCTGGTACAGGGTGCCCAGAGAAGCTGTGGCTGTCCTTGGATCCCAGGAAATGTCCAAGGCCAGGTTGGACATTGGGGCTTGGAGCAGCCTGGGACAGTGGAAGGTGTCCCTGCCCATGGCAGGGGTGGAATAGGATGATCCTTAAAGTCCCTTCCAGCCCAAACCATCCTGACATTCTCTGAGTAACTATAAAAGTATATATATAAATGCTCTTTATGTGTTTCATATTCATCTCTTCCCATATATCCATGGGAATATTCCCATCTCTCAGACTGATGGATCTCACTGTTTTTTGATGCTGAGTTATTCCAGCAGCTGCCAGAGGGTCCCAAGGAGAGAAGAATCCCTACTGTGTATCTTTTCCTCAGAATGTTCCTAATAGACATTACATTTATTGACATTATTGATCTGCAGGGTGTCCATGTGGGATGGAGGCCTCCAGTGGGAGCTCTCCCAGCTGAGGAGCACAGACTGCAGGGATCCTGGGAAACTTTGGATGTGTGAGATTAAAAGTAACCAAACTAAATTAATGAAGTTAAAACTAACTAAGTGTGCTCTGTGTGCAGAATTATGCTCCATGTCCTGGGAACAAGGCTCTTCCTGGACTGCCAGGGAATGGATTTCAGCTCAGCAAAGAGCAGATTTCATGGAACGCAGGGAGAATCAGGCCCAGGGGGTTCTGGAGATAATTCAGAGATGGGATTTCGCTCAGGAATGACAATAAATGGATGCAGGAGTGGGGAGGATGAGCTGCTCAGGAGTGCAGGGATCTTTGCAGCCTGGGAATGCCTAAACATTCTGTTGTGGTTTAACAACACCTCTGGAGTGTCTGCTGAGGAAGGCAGGAGCTTCCTTTGGAATGAAGGATGTAAACTCCTTCCCTCCGAATTACTATAATTTTAGATTTAAGGGGACTCTCAGGGGAAGATATGGGACTATGAATAACTGTTCTTTATTTAGGACAACTAAAAAAAACAAAGCATGCAGTATTACAAAACAAACAAACCCACTGACAGAGTCAGAATATAACTTGACACTCTGTGGGTCAGGGTGTTGGTAACAGTCCCATTAAATGGTGGCTGCAGCCTTCTTGGTGTAGCAGCTGTGGCTCTGTTGAAGCAGTGATCCTGTAGAAAGGTGCAGCCCTCTGCTGAAGGTTTGGTCTGATAGATGGGCCTGGTCTTCTTCTGGGAGTCCAGTGGAAAAGGCTGCTTTGGTGTCTCAAATTTTAGGTTTTTTATCCAGGTAGGGATACTTGGATGGAGCATTTCCCAATGGAATGATGTCGTTTTGTTAGTGGACTCACTGGCCCATGAGCAGAAGATTTCTCCCTGGAGGGAGGATGGGTCATGGAAGAGATAAAGGAACTGCCCCAGGTGGTTTCCTATCAGCTGGGCCATCGACAGAAGATCACACCACTGCCCACCCCGGTTCCAGCAGTGATGATGGAATAACACCTTTGCTTACATTTTGCACTGCAACCCAAGACACATTCCCAAAAGTCTCTGTGCACCAAATGTTTGATTGGTGGCTTTGGGAATTTGTTTGGTTGGGTTTTGGTTGGTTGTTCTTTGTGGTTTTTTTGGGGTTACTTGTGGGGATTCTTTTGCATTTGTTTGTTTTGTTTTGGGATTTGGTTTACTTTGGGAGGAGTCAGTCTGGGTTTGGTTTTTTTGTTTTGGTGAGCTTGAGTTGGTTTGGGGTTAGTTGACTTTGAGGTTTTTTGTTTGATTCAGGTATTTTTGCTTGGTTTTGTGTTTTTTTAGGTTTATTTCTTGATTTGAGGCATTTGGGGTTTTTTTCTGGTATTTCATTTAGATTTGGGGTTTTCTTTCCTGTTTTAGGGTGTTTGGTTTTGAGAGTTTGAATTTTTGGGGGGAATTGTGTTGTTTTCTTTTACTTTTGTTTATTGTGATTTTGAGGGTTCGTCTTTTGGGGGGAGCTTTGTGGGGTTTTTTCTGTGGTTATTTTTATTTGGTTTGGAAGGGGCAGGTTTTGTTCTGGATTGGGTTTTTTGTTTGTTAGTGGTTTTTTTGTGGGGCTGGTTCCCCTGCTGGCTGCTGATTGTTATTTTTGGTGTATGGTCTGTGAAAATTACTGGATTTAACCATTAAATCCCATGCACCCCCCAGGGAAAATCCATTTGTTGGATTCAAAGACTTTGTATCCTTGAATCCTCAACAGGACAAGAGGGAACGGCCTCAGGCTGGGCCAGGGGAGGCTCAGGGTGGATTTGGGGGAAATTCCTGCCTGGAAAGGGCTGTCCATGCCTGGCACAGCTGCCCAGGGCAGGGGTGGAGTCCCCATCCCTGGAGGGGTTTAACAGCCCTGTGGATGTGGCCCTTGGGGACATGGGGCAGTGATGGCCTTGGCAGTGCTGGGAATGGTTGGACTCGGTGACCCTGGAGGAGTTTTCCAACCCCACTGTTTGTAGGATTCTCACCAAAGAGGAGCTGTGGCAGCCCCAAAGCTCTGGGGTCTCTCCCAGTCCCCCTGTGCTCCCCAGGGATCCTGGAGTGCAGCACAGCTCCAAGGAGGGGAGTTCTCAATCAGGGATGGACCCTGTGCTTCCAGCCCTGGAGAGATGGCATCTGCAGGAGCCACCACAGCCTTTTCTTTTCCTCCTGTTCTGCTCCACTCTTTCCTGTGCTGTTCAGTCCTTCCCTGAAAACCCTCTGGATGTTGGTGGTGCAGGACTGGAGTGAGTGGCTCAGGAGGAGCCTCCTTGTGCCAGCTTGGTTGGTTCTGAAGGAAATACAACATTACCCTTGGTAGGACAAACTAATTGGTTTTAGCTGCCTTACATTCCTCAGCATTCCCTGTGTCACATCCTGGCCTCTCTCCCATATTTTATCCTGTCAGATACACCTGGGATTATTTCTCAGCAGTGCTCATGTCTGGGGGAATGTAGTGCATGTTCCTCCTGGATTGTCCTCCATCTGTGCACGTTTCCACCCCCCCACAAACTGCTTCTGCAAATGTGTTGATAAGGAAAGAAATCTGGAGTGTGGCTCTTCTCCTTCAGGAATGTTGATGGATTTTGGGAGCAGGAGCTGCTCCTGCTGCAGTGAGAGCAGCTGTGAATCTACTGCCAAAGAGATGTGATAGAAATGTCCTGATCAGGGCCATTCCTGGGAGTTCAGGAGCAAAGGGAGGGCTCAGCCAGGCTCTGGAGGTACTCCCAGAGGACCTGGATCTCCATTTAATCCCATTTTCTGATTAGCTATATTGATATATCCCAGTCTGGATATATGAATCTATACCAGTTTGGATACATGGATATATCTCAGTTTGGATTTATGCCAGTTTGGATATATGGATATATGCCAATTTGGATATATCTCAGTTAGGATATATCCCAGTCTGGATCTATGAATCTATCCCAGTTTGGCTGTATGGATCTCTCCCAGTTTGCATATATGGATCTCTGGATCTATCCCAGTCTGGATGTATGGATACAGTTTGGCTCCAGGCTCTGTGAAGGATGAGTCCTGTCCCAGCCCAGCCCCTGGCAGTGCCTCTGTCCCTTGGCACTCCTGTCCTGGGGCTGCCCCAATTCCAGCTCTGCTGCTGTGCCAGGGGTGGGCCTGGGGGAAAAGGAACTGTCCCTGGGTCAGCAGAGAGCCCTGGGGGCCAATGGTGTCCTGGGGTAAATGAATTGTTAATTAATTAATTGTCCTGATCCAGCAGGTCAGGGAGGGATCCCATCCCTGGGGGCACCTCTGGAGAGTTGTGTCCAGTCCTGGGCTCCTGAGAAAAAGGGAGACAGGGAGCTCCTGGAGCAGGGCCAGCACAGGCTGTGAGGATGAGGAGGGACTGGAGCATCTCCCTGCCCAGGAAAGGCTGAGGGAGCTGGGGCTGCTCAGCCTGGAGAGGAGCCCCAGCTGAGAGGGGCCCTCAGCCCTGGGTGTCCCTGTGTGCAGGGAGGGGCAGAGCAGGGCCCAGGCTCTGCTCCGGGGGCCAGCAGTGGCACCAGAGCCACGGGCAGGGACTGAGCCCAGCAATTCCCCCTGCACAGGAGGCACAACTTCTGCCCTGGGCAGTGCCCAGCCCTGAACAGGCTGCCCAGGGAGGGGCTGGAGTGTCCCTCAGCGGGGATATTCCAGAGCCCTCTGGACACAATGCTGTGCCCTGTGCTCTGGGATGGCCCTGCCTGGGCAGGGAGGTGGCACCAGGGACCCTCTCTGGGCCCTTCCAGCCTGACCCAGCCTGGGATTCAACGTTTCCCCTCATTCCTGTGCCTTTTGCCTTAATCCCATCATTAATGCCTGCTTGGAGCAGTCCTCCTTGCCCTGGAGAATCTGCAGAATTCCATCAGGGTTTTCCTTGCTGTGCATCAGTGCCATGTCTGGTCTGTAGGGAGCAGTGGGTTGTAGGACCCTGGGGACCAGAGCTAAGGGGCTTCAGGAGCTCCAAGGGAGGGCTCCTAAGTCACCCAGAGCCCTCAGGGAGGGAGAGTTTCCCTTTCCTGGCAGGCCAGCCCGGCCCAGGATCAGCTGAAGGAGCTGTGACATTCTGTGATTCCAGCTTTGAGAAGAACCAGGGGAGGGGTCTCAGCCATTTCTCTTGTGTTGATGTATTTATCACCCTGAGAAGCTCCACAGGCAGGGAACAATTCCCTAAAAACCTGCCCACGTTAGGCTGGGATCCCAGGGATGTTTAGCATTGGCTCACCTGTTATATGGATAATGTGAAACTGTTTTGAGCCCTAAAGCTTTTATTACTCATGGAACAATCACAACACTCCGGGTTTGGGGTTTATTCCTCAGCAGGAGCCTTTTCTCCCCATGACACACCTGCCCTCTGGCATTGGGGTTCATGGCTGTGCTGTCACTGCACTAAAAATGGTGATTATTGATTGATCTGCTTTGGAATGTATCCCAGGTTGTTCTGGTGGGAATGGGGTCACAGGATCATGGAGTGGGTTGGGTTGGAAGGGACCTCATCCAGTGCCACCCCTGCCATGGCAGGGACACCTCCCACTGTCCCAGGCTGCTCCAAGCCCCAATGTCCAACCTGGCCTTGGGCACTGCCAGGGATCCAGGGGCAGCCACAGCTGCTGTGAGAATTCCATCCCAGCCCCTCCCCACCCTCACTAGGGAGAATTCCCTCCCAGGATCCCATCCAACCCTCTGGCAGTGGAAGCCATTCCCCCTTGTGCCTTAAAGGCTTTGCTGGATCCTCTGGTTTGGGGTTTGCCCTTTGATTTGCTGAGTGTTCATGGATCACACCTGGAGGGAGCAGAGTTTGATGTGAGGTGTGACATTGTCACCCCCCACCTCCCCACCCCTGAGAGGGAGCTCAGCTCTGCAGAGCCCGGATCCTCTTTGGGATCAGGATTTTCCTTTACAGGTGACATGATGTCTCCTCTGCCATTGCTTTCCTGGTGGCCTCACACCCATCCCCACCTTGGCACAAGAAAAATGAGCCTTTGGCACCTTGATTTATGCCAGGACTGGTTCCCAGTGCTGTGACTCTGCAGTGTCCCCTCCTGGCTCTGGCAGGGACACGCTGTAATTCCATGGGCAGGGATGGAGGAGCATCGGCCCCGGCTGATGCAGAATTTCAGGGGTGTCAGCAGTTTTCCAAACCAAAAAAGCTTTTAGCTCTTGGGCACAAAGTCAAGTGCCATTTGAAATGCACAGCCATCGAGTTTGGGGGGAAAAAAAATCCACAATAACCAAGGAGTCAGTCTGCTTTCCCTCTTTTTTTGGATGAAATGCGTAATAAGCTCTTAGCTGAGATAAATCCTAATTGAGGCTTCAGCCAAGGCTGGGGCTAAATGAGCAGAGCAGGTCTGGGAGACAAATGCAGCTCCAGCTTGTCAAAGTGAGCCATTCTTCACATGGAAAGAGGATTTGTGTCATTAAACCTCCTCCTCTTCCCTGTTCCCAAACACAGCCCTCCTGCCCCTGTCCAGAGTCACCCAAATCCATCCCAATCCCTTGGCACGTGGCTCTGGTGCTGCTCCTGGGCCATTGTCCCAGGCTGGGCTGCCCTGGTGTCACAGTCCAGGGTTGGGGTCACCTTGGCAAGGTCCCTCCTCGAGGGGCACCTGGGTGTGGCCCCAAATCCATTCCTGTCCTCCAGGGCTCCCAGCTCCCCACACCGAGGGCTTTCCCGTGGAAGTGCCAGCTGTTGAGGGCAGGAGGCCTGGGAAGGCTTTGGGAGGCATTTTAGGAGCCTCCCTCCTGGAAAATGGGGCTGAAGTGGGGGAGGATCTGGTACTTGGAAGGCTCCAGGAAAGCATCCAACAGTGCAGTCCTCATGGAGATATCACAGGATCCTGGGATGGGTTGGGTGGGAAGGGACCTCAGAACCCATCCTACCCTTTGCCATGGCAGGGACACCTCCCACTGTCCCAGGCTGCTCCCAGCCCCAGTGTCCAGCCTGGCCTTGGGCACTGCCAGGGATCCAGGGGCAGCCACAGCTGCTCTGGGCACCCTGTGCCAGGGCATCCCACCCTCCCAGGGAACAATTCCTTCCCAAAATCCCATCCATCCCTGCCCTCTGCAGTGGGAAGCCATTCCCCATGTCCTGTCCATCCATGCCTTATCCAAAGTCCCTCTCCAGCTCTCCAGTTGTCCTGTTAGACCCTGGAAGGGGCTCTGAGGTCACCTGGAGCCTTCTCCAGGTGAGCACCCCCAGCTTTGCCAGCCTGGCTCCTGAGCAGAGGGGCTCCAGCCCTGGGAGCAGCTCTGGGGCCTCCTCTGGGCTCGCTCCAACAGGATGAGGTTGTTCCAGTGCTGAGAATTCCAGATCTGGAAGCAGCTGTGCAGGGAGGTCTCACAAGGGCAGGGCAGAGGTGGAGAATCAGTTCCCTGCTGGCTCTGGGTATTTACCCATCTGAATTCCTTCTGTTTTCCTATTAAAACTGTGTCTTCCAGGAGCCTCTGGATGGCTTTACCTGCACCTCCACGTGGTACAAAATTAGAGGAACACCAGCTGGGGATCCCAGTTCAGCCCCACCCAGCTGCTCTCAGCATAACCTGGGTTTGGTGCTCCCTGGCTCCTTCACTATTTCCTTTCCTCCAGTTCCAGGTGGATGGCGAGTGGAGGACCTGGATTGACTACAGCCGTTTCCAGGAGCTGGTCAGGGAGTACGAGCAGAGTGGTGGCTCCAGGACCTTCACAGCAGCTGAGTACATGGCCAGGACTCCTCCCTGGGCCCTCTTTGGGGCCAGGGAACAGGGATTTGACCCCTCGGATGTGAGATTCCAGCGGAAGAACAAGGCACGGGACACCTTGGGGTGCTGAGGGCTGGGGCTCATCGCAGCCTGGGCTTCCCAGGACTCCATTTCAGGCTGACACCAATTTTGGATCCATCCACCTGGATTATCTTGGTGTTTGAGAAGGGGGTCAAGCCTGGGTTTAACCCTTCCCTCCTGTTTTTAGGACTTCCTGGATGAAAATATTGATAACATTCTTATCACAAAATCAATCAGAGCTGGTTCAGCAGCAATGGGTGGGGGGGGCAGTGCTGAGGTCTCCTCAGCGGGGAAAATTTGGAGTGGGATGTGGGGCCAGAGGGTTCCTTGGACTCCTGTGAAAGGAGAACCTGGCAGCAAAACATTCCACAACCCTAAGGAAAAATGCCTGGGGATTTCAGCCCCACAAGGTTGGATGAGGGCAGGTGGGGCCATGGCCAGACCTGGATCCAAAACCTGATCCTTGCTGGGAGCATCATTTTAAGGACTTTGTTCAGGTTTAGATATTTTAAATGCTGTTGCCCTTTCCTGTAAAAACCCCATTCCCAAGAAGCCAAAACGTGGGAATGGTGTAACAGCACCCCTGTGGACACCAGCTGCACCTTCTGATACCTCTCCAAGTGTCTTCCAACCTCATGGCTTTGGGAATGAGGTTTAGGAGCAGTGTTAGCCCACTCCCAGCAGCCCTAAACAACAGGTCCAGTCCTTCAAAGCCCCGAGAGGCTCCAGCTGGGTGTGCCTGGTGCTGTAGATGGAGCATCCCTGGGGTGGAGATTCCATTTGTTTTTAAAAGCAACCTCTTGCCTTAAGGTTCACAAAGAGTTTCTAAAGCAGAAGGAAAATAAAGGCATTTTACCTAGAGCACGCCTGGTGTGTGGCTGCTGAGCAGGGTCTGTCAGGGAGGGTGGGACATGGATTGGAAGGTGAGGAGAAGCACAAATATTGCATAAGAGCTCTTTCCTAGCAGATGTGGGGTGGAAGGGAGAACATTGGGTCAGTCCGTGGGTGTTGGATGGTGGGTACATTTCCTGAGTATTTTTTTATAAAAAATCACAGAATCCTGGGTTGTTGTGGGTTGAAGGAACCTTAAAGCACATCCTGTTCCACCCCTGCCATGAGCCAGGACCCCTTCCACTGTCCCAAGGTGCTCCAAGCCCCATCCAGTCTGGCCTTGGACACTGCCAGAGATGGGGACTCCACCCCTGCCAAGGCCTGTCCACCCTTTCCATGGGAAATTCCTCCTGGTGTCCACCCTGAGCCTCCCCTGGCCCAGCCTGAGGCTGTTCCCTCTCCTCCTGTCCCTGTTCCCTGGGAGCAGAGCCCGACCCCCCCGGCTGTCCCCTCCTGTCAGGAGCTGTGCAGAGCCAGAAGGGCCCCCCTGATCCCTCTTTTGTCCAGGCTGAGCCCCTTCCCAGCTCCCTCAGCCCCTCCTGGGGCTCCAGACCCTTCCCTGCCCTGGACACAGAACTCCAGTTAACCCTGGACCATCAGCTGGAATTTTGGTGCCTGACATGTTTGGTGTCCACCAGGACCCACTACATTCCCCTTGATGGATCCTGGCCCTTCAGCACCTCTTCCTCTTTCCTAAATTCCCTCCCTGCACCCACCTCCTGGGCAGAACCCCCCAGTCCATCCCAGTTCCCTGCTGGCCCCTGTGAGTGCTGGCAGCTGCAGGAGCTGCTTTGCCAGAGGAGCCCCAGTGCTGGAGGATCCTGGGGCTGCCCTCACAGCTGCCATGGGAATCAGCTCGTGGTGTAAGGTGCTCCATAAATCCCTCACAGTGCTTTCCCTTGGGAATCCAGGGGGCTCTAAAGAAAACTGTGTTTGCCCTGTCCTTGGCATTGGTGCCATTTCTTCTGCAGCCCCCCCAGGACATCCAGTCTCTGCTGTTGCTGTCACACAGGGTCCCACCCCCACGGGGCTCAGAAGGACTCAGTGGAGCTGAGAGGCCTCTCCTGATCCTCCCTGTGTCCCCATGTTCCCTCCATCCTTCTTGATCTTGCCTGTGTTCCCTCCATCCATCTCCTGATCCTCCCTGTCCTCACACTCCCTCCACATGTCCCTGCATTCCCTCCATCCTCTCCATGTCCCCACACTCCCCCCATCCTCCCCCACACTTTCCATGTGTCCCTGCATTCCCTCCATCCTTCTCCCTGCTCCTCCCCACTGCTCCCAGCTGGCACCAGGCAGGGAGGGCAGTGCAGGGGACAGTGTGGGTGACACCGGGTCAGTGCCATGGCATTCCCTTGGGAATTGGCTGTGTCCTAGAACAGGGCTTTCCCCTGCCTGTGGGAAAGCACAGCCCTGAGTGCCAGGCAGGGTGGAATCAGGACACCCACCTGGGCCACATCTGGAAGCTGCTCCCAGAGCAGCTGGAGCAGGATTTGCTCCTGCAATTCCACTGGTATTGCCTCGTGCTCAGAGTGAATCTTCCAGTGCACAAATCCATCCAGGATGTGCTCACACTCAGCACAAGAGAGCACCAGTCCCCAGAACACAGCCCTGTGGCTGTTCAGGGACACGCAACTGGGGACCTGGCTGGCACAGCTGGAGCTCCAGGATCCTGCTCTGGCTGTTCCAGGACTGGGAGGTCCCACCTGTACTGGGAGCAGGGATTTGCTGCCCTCCAGCAGCACCTCCTGCCTCACCTGGAACTGCTCCTGGCAGAGCTAGAAGGGGTTGGCACTCACCAGATGCTCCCGTGGGATGGAGGGTTGGGGTTGCAGGGGAGGCTTTAAGGGAATAGGATGCACTCCAGGAAAAGGTGACCTCAGTTCAGTGAGGGTTTCTGCTCTGCCAAGGGCAGGAAAAGGTCCCAGTCAGGGAGAACCTCTCCAGTGCCACAATTCAGGACCAGCCCATGCTCTTGTGCTGCTCTCAGTATCTTTGACTCAATAACTGTGATTCCAATGCATTTTCCATAGGTATTGATCTGGATCACAGCCCCTGGTGCTGCTGGGGTTCCCCATCCTCCCTCTGGTGCTGCCCAGGACCCCCAAAGAGCTGCCCCCCTCTGGCTCAGGGGGTTTTCCCAAAGCCAAGGCAAAGAACGTGTCCTGGCTGCCACTTCCAGCAAAGGGGGGGACCTGGTGCTTCCAAAGCCGACCTGAAGACTTGGGAAGTTCCATCCTGAGGGGCAAAATGGGCAAAAAAATAATTTTAACCCCTTAAAGCCAGGGAGAATTTGAGGAGCCCTGAGGACTCTTGTGCCTGGTCCAGCTTCCCCTTCCCTAGCACAGACCTGGATCCCTCCTGGCTGCTCTGTGGGCTCTTCCCAGCTGTGCTCCTGCTGGATCCTGACTCAGGGGCTGAGTCACCCGGGATGGGGGCTGTGTTTCAATTTTGAATGAGGATAAATGTATTTGTTTCCAAAAAACCTCCAGCAGGAAAACATTCCCCCAAGCAGAGCATTGTCATCCATCAGCTTTGCCTTCATCTGGCTCCGCTCCTAAATCATTTATGATGTTGGAGCTGCTGCTGTGCCCTGAGGGGGAAGGAAGAAGAGATGGGAATTAATTGAAGGAAGGGCATCGTCCTCATTTTGTCACCTGCAAACTGAGGCAGGAGCTGCCAGAGGGAGACACCCAACCCAGCCAGGACATGTCTGCTCCTTCACTGTGGGGAAGGGAAGGCCATAAATCCCAGGGAAATCTTTCTAAGGAAGCCCTGGCCCTGCTAGAGCTGAGCTTTCCCAGAGGTGGGAGCTCAGCAGGTCCCCCCCTCCTGGGTCTCCTCCCTGCCCCAGCCAAGCAGTCGGAGCAGGGACTGGAGGTGGCTGGAGCTGCTGCTCCCAGGTCCAGCAGTGACATTTGGAAGGAGGAGACCTACTCCAGGCACCAGCCCAGCTCCTCTGCCAGGCCAGATCTTCACCCCTAAAACCAAGGGGCAGCAGCACAATGGAAGCCAACAAGAGTGGAGGTGATTCCAGCCCATGGAGCTCAGGGGATTTATGGCAGTCACCACCCAGTGCCCCATCCCTGCTGCCAAGTCCAGAGGGGGCCCAGAGCTGCTCCCATGGCTGGAGCCAGGCTGGCAAAGCTGGGTGTATTCACTGGAGAGGAGAAGGCTCCAGGGAGACCTCAGAACCCTTTCTAGAGCATAAAGGAGAAGAGTTGGAGAGGAACTTTGAAAAAGGATGGAGGGACAGGACACAGGGAATGACTTCCCACTGCCAGAGGGCAGGGATGGATGGGATATTGGGAAGGAATTGTTCCCTGGGAGGGTGGGATGCCCTGGCACAGGTGCCCAGAGCAGCTGTGGCTGCCCCTGGATCCCTGGCAGTGCCCAAGGCCAGGCTGGACACTGGGGCTGGGAGCAGCCTGGGACAGTGGGAGGGGTCCCTGCCCATGGCAGGGGGGGCACTGGATGGGCTTCCCACCCAACCCTTTCTGGGATTCTGGGATTCCTTGTGGCTGAGTTTTGCCTCAAGGATGTATTTCCACCTTCTCCCCATGCCCTTTCAGGACAGGCTTAAGGCTCTCTGGAGCTGCTGGGATGGGTGGATGCCTCACCTGGGCATGGGGAGGCAGATCCCCAGGGCACCGTGACTGGGAGCATCTTCCAAACAGAAATTTTTAAACCGAAAAAATTCCCATTTCTTCAGGACAGACCAAAGTCAAGGAGAAGGTTTGATGGGCATTACTCCAGAAAAAACAAACAAACAAACAAACAAAAAACCCAACAACAAAAAAATCCCAACAAAACTTCCCCAAAAGAAAGAAACTCTTGAAAAAAAATCAGAAACCAGCAATTACTTGTAATAAAGGTTGTGAAATCCTGATGGGAGAAATCCTTCATCCTTTCCCTGTCTCTGCTCTTTCCATCACTGGGATTTTAAGGGATGCTGATAACAACATAATCCTCACCTCTGGGGCACCATCTGGGAGATCAAGCACTGCTAAACTCCCTCTCTGTGCCAGGGGCTGGGCTCAGCTCAGCTGTTAAATCATCTCAGTGCTGAACACGTGTTGCTTGGGAGGCAGGGAGAGCATCAAAGCCAGCAATAATCAGCTGTTAAATGAGCAGCCCGGGGTGCCTTTCCCGGGAAAGCTGGAGCCTCCTGTCAAATTATCCTCATCTCCTGAGCCTCATCGGCACCTGGCAATTCCTGCCCGGGCTGGGACCGGGGGAGAGCAGCACTGAACCCCTCTGGAAGGTTGGTCCCACAGAATGATGGAAATGGGACCTGGCTGGGAAGTTCTGCAGTGAAATGCGTTTGGTGCAGCCTTTGCTGTTGGTGCACCCTGGCCATGGGGATCCTCAACTCCAGAATGTCCCTGGGGGCTGGAAAGTGTCCAGGGAAGGGTCTGGAGCTCCAGGAGCAGCTGAGGGAGCTGGAAAGGGGCTCAGCCTGGAGAAAAGGAGGCTCAGGGGGACCCTTCTGGCTCTGCACAGCTCCTGACAGAAAGGGGCAGATGGAGGAGATTGGACTGAAATAGCTACAGATCCTCTTCCCCCCCAGGGCACATCCAGGTGCCCGGTGGGTTTCAGGGATTTTGGGGCTCCCATCCTCTCTCAGCCCCTTTGGACGGGGGGAGCTCTTCACACACATCCATCACAGTTCCAACCATTCCCTGGCTGAAAGCCAGAGCAGTGGAAATGTATTTGTTTGAGCCTGGAGGTTTCACTTGGAATTTTTATTTTTTTCGCTTCTTTCCCAGGCTCAGGCTGGGCAGGTTGAACCTTAACTCCTCTTTTCTATTTCTGACTGACCCCTACACCTGCCTGCGAGCCAAGGGCTGCTTTTCACCTGCTCAGCCACCAGAATGGGCTGTTGGCAGTGTTGAGGTAATGAAATTTTGGACAGACTTGTCTTCCACCGGGAATGGTCCTGGCCCCGAGGCTGCCGGAGCTCCAGCAGTGTTGGGACACTGCTGCCAGGGATGCACAGGGTGGGATTTGTTCTGGAGTCTGTGCAGGGCCAGGGGCTGGATCAATGATCCCAGTGGGTCCTTCCACCTCAGGAGATTCCGTGACTCTGATTCTGTGACTGATGCTGCAAACACCTGGAGCTCCTTTCTCAGGTGTAGGATGGCCCAAGGTGTTCATTAAACACCCCCAGGAGCTCCTGAATCAGAGCTGTTTCCATCTCCCTTTGTGTCTGAGGGACAAAGACAGCTCCTTGGGTTTTTCTTTCTTTTGCAGTCTGAGATCCCAAACTTTAACCCAGGGAGGAGAATTCTGGAGGAACGTTGGCAGGAGTCACCTGCTCCACATCTATAACAGGGTTTCAGCTCACACTGGCTGCTTCCTTTGGACATTATCACTGGAATCACTTTAACTACAAGCAGCACTGACTAAACTTAGATTTGTAGCAAAATCAGTGTGAGACAGAAAATGAGTGTTCACATTATTTAGAGATTCAATATTATTTTTAATCAATAGTATTCAGGATTTTCTAGGCTGTTTGCAGACTTCACTCCTCTTTTGATAACACAGTGTGAGGTTTTGATGTTTCCTATCTCCCATCTAAAGCCTTCAAAGCTCCTAAGGATCAGCGAGGCCCACCGGGCTGTACTGGGGGGGCTTTGTGCTCCTTGTACTCTGTTTTTCCTGTGCCTGGAAGCTTTGGATATCCCAAACCTCCTGCTCAGAGCTGTGGCAGCTCCACCTGCCCAGCTCCTTTCCCTGGGGAAAGTGGGAAGGTGCAGGGAAGGTGTGGCTCCATTCCCTAGGGAAGGAGCAGGGAAGGTGTGGCTCCATTTTTGGGGAAGGTTCAGGAAGGTTCAGGAAGGTGTGGCTCCATTTTTGGGGAAGGTTCAGAGATTCAGGGAAGGTGTGGCTCCATTTTTGGGGAAGGTGCAGGGAAGCTGTGGCTCCATTTTTGGGGAAGGTTCAGGAAGGTGTGGCTCCGGTGCTGCCTCAGTCCGTGGAGGGTTTTATGACCTGAACAGGCCCCAGAGTGCCCAGGTGTGACCCCACTGCTGACTGTGAGTGAGGAGGTTGGGCTTGAGGCCTCCGGAGGTGCCTTCCATCCCAAAATACCTGTGGATTGTTCCATATGGAGCTGAGCTTTGCCTTGGGCCATCCCAAATGCCCAGCTCCTGTTTCTCACCACGGCCAGCCATGGATTGGGAGGGTTTTGCTCCCTGTAGGAGAATCCCCGAGTTCTTCTGCAGCAAAGGCAAACTCGTTCTGCTCTTTGCACCTCAAGGCCACCAGAACAGGACTCTTCCCCCTCTCCCATTGGCTTTTTCCATGGTTTTAGGGTGGTTTTGGTGGGTATCTGTTTTTTTCTTAAAGATCTTTAAATTGTAATCCAAAATCCAACTTTCCCCAAGGCTTTCTGTGTCTAATCAGCAAATATCACCCAATTATGTGGGGATGAAGTCATTATGTCTCCCTCAGCAAAAAACCTCCTTTTTTCCCCAGGGGGAGGAGAGGCCTTCCCTCAGGATTATGGGATTAAGCAGAGGTTTAAAAGAGAGATCTTGCTTTGTTGCTTAAAGAGCTTAATCTGAAATCCCCTCCAAAGTGAGTGGGGCTTTGCAAATGCTGAGTAAGGGATTGGAGCTGATCCCTGCCCTCCAGGCCTGGAGCTCCAGGTGGGATCAGCCCTCTGGCAGCACTTGGAGCTCTCCTGCTGTCCTTCATGGCTGCTGCCCCTGCTTTTCTCCTGGAAAAGCAGCTGGATGGGCCCCCCTTCTCCTGGGATTCCTGCCTTGGGTGGAACTCAGAGCTCTGTTTGGGATGAGCTCAAACATCCCTGATCCATGGATACAGCTGAATTGCCTCTCACCTGTGCCTCACCCCACCCTGGAGAAATTCCACCGCTCCCAGGAGGTCTCCAGGGGTGGTTTGGATGGAGCTGCCCCTGCCCAGATCCCACCCCACTGGTGGCTTTCCCTGTCCCAGTCCTTTCACAGCCCCTGGTGGGACAGCAGCCAAACATCCAACAACCCAAAGGAAGGTGGGAAATCCTGTGGCTGTTGTGTGTACCTGCTGTTATAAATGAATGCTCGAATTTAATAGTTAAAGAACTTTATTAAGTAATCGAAGTATAAATTTGAAAAAAGCCACAAGCAATTCGATTCTGATCTGGGCGATCAGAACTGGGGAAACCCAAGATTTTGATCTCTGTCACACCAAAGTCCTCCTGGTTTTCCAAAGATCATTTCCAAGGGGTTCATTTTATACAGTTTTTTGGCTCTGGGAGGGGGCTCTTCATTAGCATATTATTGCATTTTTCTTTCTTGCTGCCATGTTTCTTGGAACTGTTGAAATCCTGTTAGGTGAAAATCTGAGATAAACTTCTGTCATCGAATATTATCTTGCTGATGTCTATCAAGTGCCTCCTGCTGGAATCATGTTGGATGAAAAAATCCCTTGGAATATTGTTCTCTGAGGACAGTGTCTCCCTGGTATTTAAATTTCCATTCTTATCACTTTTCTTGTTGCCCCTTGTTGCTTGACAAATGATGTGGTTTTTAATTTCCTATAGCACAAATTATAACATATATTGCACTGCTATATTTCTATTTCTAATTTTTATTTTTATTTTTCCACTCTCCCAAGGCATGAGAGCTACAGATGTGCTTGGGCAAAGCTCTCTGAGTTCCCAGCCAGCAGAGGAGCTGCTGCTGGGATTAATCCATCCAGTTCAGGCCATAACAACCCAAAAGAAGTTCTGTCTCCTCAGTAATAATTTGCCATGTTCTGCCTCTAAAATTTGTGTGCATTTCTGGCCCAGTGGAGAAGCTCTGGCTGTGTTCTTGTCCCACACTCCAGGGAATTACACCCAGAGCATCTTCCTGATGAAAGGAGGTGGGGATGGCTCTGCCTCCTTCTTCCTCCCAGCTGGAGCTCTCCTGGCAGCCCTGGGTACAGGTGAGATTTCCTCAGCACCTTTTACCTCTTCAAGAGGGTCAGGAACAGAGCTGGGACATTTACAGGCCTCTGTCACTGATGGAAATTTGGGAGGCTCCACCAAAGGGCTGAAAAGCCCTTCCCAAGCTTTTCCTCCACTTTGTGTTTGTCTTTCAGTTCGTGCTCCCCAGGACTGTCATTTGTATCACCAGGAATGCACTTTTGGGGGATTTGGGGGGGTTTCTGCTGTGTTTAGCTGTCACTGGTGACCATAGAGCCACAGAGCATTTGGGGTTGGAAGGGACCCTAAAGCTCATCTCTCCCAGCCCCTGCCATGGGCAGAGACCTTTCCACCATCCCAGGCTGGTCACAGCCCCCCTCAGCCTGGCCTGGGATGGTTCCAGGGGCAGCCACTAAACAACAGAGAAACGCTATGGAAATATCCAGGCTGGAAATATTGTCCCTCTAAGGGCTGGACAGCACTGTGGTGGCAGCTGCAGGGATACCTCAGTGGCCTTTGGTGCTTGAGCCCCAATTCCAGCTGGCAGGTGCTGGGATGGGACCTGTAGCAGCTGTTCCCAAGGATGCTGCTGGGAGCAGGACCAGCATGGCTGGGAAGCCACCACAGCATCCTCCCTGAGCATTCCCAAAGCCTGGGGAACATTCCTGGCAGCTCCCAGACAGCTCCAGTTGGGTTTTTCCAGGCTGGACACCACGATTCCACCCTGGCTCCTCCTATTGGCCATGTGTCAGAGCCAGAGCTGCCAGCACAACCTATCCCAAGGCCAGGCTCTGCACATTAAAATTACATGGAAGTGTCCCAAGGTTTGGTACAAGGTGTGTGGAGGCTGCTCTCCACCCTCCTGCTCTGCCGTGGACGAAACATTCCCAGAAAAACTCCAGGGAAAGTGTGTGTGAGTGCAAACCAGGACAAGGCAGGAGGAGAAGAGGAATTCAAGGAGATCTGCAGCTCCCAGAAGGCTGCCCTGAAAGAAGGCACTAAGCTGGGATGAATGATGCATGAGATAAAAGCCTGGGCACAGCAGGGAGGGGGAAGGAAGGGTGGTGGAAATGGAGAAATGGATGAGAGAGATGAGAGGAAGAGCCAGAAAACCAGGGACAGCATTTAGCAGGAGCAGTTTTGTGTTTGCAAGGGGGGAAAATAATAATAAAATCATGAAACCAAAAACCTTGTGGCAAAAATTCTGGTGAGCCTCAGGGAGCATCATGGAGGGAGGGTGGGAGATGGGACATGCAGAGTGTCACTTGGAGCTGTTTTCCATGTTCCAGAGGGAGAAACAGCTCTGGGAGCCCTGCAGGGCCAGGTCCCTCCAGCCAGGCCAGCAAGGGGTGGATCTCTTCTAAATGGGCTCCTTTGGGCTGTAGGAGTGGGAAGGGAGAGAGAAAACAAAAGGGAACTGAGAGCCCTCGGGTGCTTGGAAATTCTTAAATTGAAAATGTTTAATCTCCTCGCCGTTAATGATGTGAATTTGTGGGAACATGGGAATACATTTGTGTGCAGGAGCAGGAGTCAGAAGGGCTCCCAAAGGCCCCTCTCCTCAGGGAGCTGAGCCCAGGAGGATGGGGACGGGCTCAGCACGAGGGTTTGGGAGGCAGAGCAGGGATTTGGTGCCTCGGGGGCTGGGAATGAGGGAGAGGAGAGGCTGGGGGTGACCCTGGGCAGGTCCCTGCAGAGCCACTGGTGCTGCTGGGCTGGCTCTGCAGAGAGGGGCTGGCAGAGCTGGGCTAACAAAAGCTGAGCCTGGGGAAGGGGAGGGAAGAACCAGGGCTGGGGCTTTGTGAAAGGGTCTCAGAGCTAGAGAAGGAGCTGCTGGGCCAGGAGGAGGAGGAGGAGAGGCAGTGCCTGTCTTTCCCAAGGCCAGGGAGCTGTGTCCTTGCAGGGCTGTGCAGATGAGGCTGTAAATCTGCTGTGCAGAGCAAAGAGAGGCAGCTCCAGTTCGTTCATCAGCTCCTTTTCCGCAGGGCAGGAGCCCATAAACATCCCCACAAACCCCAGTGTTGCTGTGGCTCCAGGTTATCTGGGGTTTTACACACTTCCCATGTGGGTACAGGCTGGCTCCAGAGGGTTCCAGGTGCTCCTGGAGGATGGTCCCAGCTCCCTGAGCCCCAGCTCTGCCTGCTGCACCCCACTGCCCTCGTGTGCTCTGGTCCTGTCCCAGTGCTTCAGCCAAGGGATGTCCAAACAAAGCAATGCTTTGAGACTTTGTGCCTTTGGCCTGGATTCTTTCCTGTGCCCTCACAGCTCCCTGCAATTCTGCTGGCCATGGATTTGTTCTGCTGCTGTTAAGCCTTGAACACCAAACCCAAGCTTTGGGAGAAGGGCCCGTGAGTCCACGGTGTGAGTGGGAAAGCAGCTGCAAGAGCTGGGTCTTCTGCCTCTCCTCTCTCCTGACCATCCTGCTGGGCTTTGCCAGACCCATCCTGGAGCCGCTTCTCCCAGGGATGGTGCAGAGCAGCCCCTGCTCCGGGCACAGCCCCGGATCCAGGGATCCCTGCAGGACCATTCCCCGGGGCTGGATGGGGGGTGTTCACCATCTGTATTCCAGTTTTTTGTGTATTCCAGCTTTGTGGCACCGGGGCAGGATCCCCAGCCCTGTCTGGGCTCTCCAAGCCCTGCCCTGCCTTTCCTCGGCTGTAAATATTCACGATAGGGGTCAAGTGGAGTTAAGTGGCTGCATTAATTATTCACAGTTCCTCAGGAAGGGAGGGCGATGCTTTCCCTTTGTTTGGAGAGTGCTTTGGGCAGCCCAGGAGCTCTGCTGGGCAGGGTTTGCCCTGGGACTCTGAGTTGTGCTTTGCAGGGCAGCGGGTACAGCACATTCTGCTCGAATAAACGATGGCAAAACCGAGCTGCCCTCAGAGCCAGCTCCAATGGCAGGAGGGCTGCTCGGCCGAGCCTCCCTGCAGCGAGAGCTCTGCTCCTCGATTAAAAATGCAGAGCCTTTGCTGCTAACACTCATCACCCTGACGGGAGTTTGTGTTAACTGCAGGGTGGAACTCCAGATGAAGGCACAGGGAAACGCAGCCAGGGAACCTGGCAGCTGCAGGAGTGCTGAGAGCACAGCGGTCATTTCTGGAAGGAGGGGTCGGGATCAGTCCCTGTCCTTCACCCTTCCCACTTTCAGCTTTTTCGGTGCCTTTGCTTGAATAGTTTTCTGACTTTGTCCTCTGCTTCACTTCTGTGAAGACCCCGTTAAAGCCAGGAAGGTCACTTTTCCCAGGCTCCTGGTGCACATTCTGCACATGGACCCCCTGTCTGGGAGCACCTTCCAGAGGCTGCAGGTCGGGGGTTCAGGTGCTGAGGCTGATTTTGGTGTCTGGCCAAGGGACGAGACTGCCCTGGCCCAGCTGTGCCTGCTCTCATCCCCATGGAACTGAGGGACAAATGCCCCCAGCCCTTTCCAGCACAGCCTCCTCTTTCCCTGGGAAATCCAGCTGTTCCAGAGGTGACCTGATTCCCTGGGAAACGAATGGAGCTGAGCCCTTAATCCCTCCCAGCCTGGGTTTGATGTGCTCACAGCAGCAGCGACTGAGCCAAAAGCAAAGCTCTGCCCAAGGTCCCAGGGCCAGGAACCAACTTTGTGGAGTTTTCTGCCTCCCATTGGATCAGCCAGTATGGAAGGGCTGGAATGATAACCCCACCCTGACCTGACCCTCAGCACTACATCAATGAGCTGAGGAAAGCTTTACTCATAACCTCAAATGATCCTGAAATCCAACAAAACCCAGGAAAAGAGGAAAAACACTGATGGATTGAAAAATAAAAATAGTCTTGCTGGCACATGCAGAGAGGAATCCCCAGCCAGCAAAGGAGCTGCTGTGAAACCTCCCCCTGAGCAGCTGGGGCTCCATGGCAGGTGAATTTCAGAACTTGGATTTAGGGAACTCTTGATGTCAGCTTTGTGTCCTCCCAACCACATCCTCCTGTGCGGAGCACAAGGAACATTTCTGCAAAGCCAAATGTCTTCCCTGCTTTGAAAGAGGTGCTTCATGCCACGCCCGAGCTCAGCTGGGAGGATGAGTGGTTTTGCTGTGAGATCAGCAGGTTCCAGCCCACAGTGGAGACCCAGGGAGAACCAAGTGGGATAACCAGGAGAGGCTGCCCAAGGAGAGCCAAGAGAGGCTTAGGGCTGCTCAGGATAACCAAGAGAGTCCTGCTCTTCCTGAGGTCCAGGACAGCCACCTGAACCCAGCAGCTCCTTCCCGAGTCCCACTGATCCTGCTGATCCTTGGGGACAGTTGGAGAGCTCTGTGAGAAATACGCAGGACCAGACCTTCCCAGTCCCCTCTGGAGAGGTGCAGGGAGCTGGGAAGGACAAAACTGGACCATGAAGAGCCTCCCACCTCCTCACAGGTGTTCATTGGTGGCAGCTCATTGTCAGCCCTGATGTCACCGATGATGGCAGGGGCAGAGGGGTGACAGCCACACCCTGGGTGCCCTTGGGACGTGTCCAGCACCTGCAGCTGGTCCTTGTGTAGCTGCAAAACCAGGGAATGCAGCCCTGGCTCACTGCCCCTGATTGCTGCTGTCTAGGAACAGGGGGAGAGGATCAAATCCCTTGGGAGAACAGGAAAAGGCTCTCTGGGACCCTAAAAATACACGAGGAGCTCTTGTTCCGTGTCCAAAGTGCCAAACCATCAGCAATGCAGAGGTTCTGGGAATGGCAGGAATTCTTCAAGGGACCTTCACTGGGAAGAGAAAATTTGGCCTTTCTCCACCTGGGACTCCCAGAGGTCCTGGTCAGTCCTTCCTTTCCTGCCCTTTTTTAGTCCCTTGCTCTACAGGCTCAGGTCAGGAACCACCCCAGGCTTCTGCTGCAGAAATGATGTCCCAGCCCTTTGGTTTTCCATGTTTTCTCCTTTCCTGATCCCTGGCATTGAGCAGTCAGAGCCCTGCTGAGGCCATGGGCTCCAGGAGGGGTGAAAAGCTGGACAAGGTGACCCATGGTGGCCTTTGCTCTGTGTGGGTGTCACCCTGGCCTGGGCTGGCACTGCCAGCCCTGCATCTGCTCAGGCCACAGGGATGTGTTTGATGAGTTTGATGAGTGAGTTTAGTGAGCTGGGCTGAGCCACTGCTCCTGAGGACTCGATGGGAGAGGATCCCAGATGGATATCCAGCAAATCTGAGGGTGTGGGAGGATCCCCATGGATCCTGCAGGGGATGCAGGTAAGGCAGGGATGTGTTCTCACCACTGCTCCTGACCCAAGGATCCCCCAGCCTCTCCCCTTCCAGAGACCCCCATGGAGCCCCTGGATTGGGAGGAGGCTGCAGGGGCAGCCTGGGGACACTGCTGACTGTCCTGGGGCTGAGCCCACAGCTGCCTCCATCCACCCAGGTCCATCTCCAGCAGAGCCCCAGAGGTGATCAAAGGTGATCTCTCCTCCCTGTGATCCCCCAGTCTTGGCTTTCCCTCCAAAATCCAGAATTGTTCTGTGCTACCTGCTTTAAACTCTTCAGTTCCAAACAGCTGCTCCTTGGTTTGCCCAAGGAAGGCTTCCATTTTCCCAGTGCTGGAAATCCTGGATCACAGTATTTCTTTGTGCATGAGGTGTTTGCACACCTCTCTTCTATTCCTTCTCTGCACTTTGCTTCTGTGTTATATTCCAATGGTCCTGCTGTGCCTCAGGAGCTTCTGAGCTCTAATAATAATTGCAGGGGTAATAAAATAAATCATCCTGGTGCTACCTGCATATGCCTGGTTACTTTGCTTGCATTTCTAATAAGAGCTGGACTGGATCAGTTGGGAGTTTGGACATTTTCCTTTGAGCTCTCCATGTCTGTCACTCCCAAACCCATCACAGCCCAAACAACTCAGCACAGTCCCATGGACACAAGGTGCCATCAGTCCAGGACAAGTGGAGGAGGGTCCTCACTGAGGCTTTTTTTATGGGTGAAATCCCAAGGGAATAAGGGCTGGGTGTTCAGAGACCCCAGGCTGTGACAGTCACTGACTGAAGGTGCTGAGTCAGCACTAACGAGCTTTGGATTACCAGGGTGGAAACACCCAGGACCTGGGAAGGGACTGGAGAACTCCTGAGGGAGCTGGGAAGGGGCTCAGCCTGGAGCAAAGGAGGCTCAGGGAGGCCCTTCTGGCTCTGCACAGCTCCTGACAGGAGGGGCAGTGAGGGGGTCAGGCTGTGCCCCCAGGGAATAGGAACAGGANCCAGGGAACAGGGACAGGAGGAGAGGGAACGGCCTCAGGGAAGATACAGGTTGGATATTGGGAAATTCCTTCCTGGAAAGGTTTGTCCATCCCTGGCACAGCTGCCCAGGGCAGGGGTGGAGTCCCCATCCCTGGAGGAGTTTAACAGCCCTGTGGATGTGGCACTTGGGGACATGGGGCAGTGCTGGGGTGGTTGGACTCGGTGATCTCTGAGGAGTTTTTTAACCACAATGACTCCGTGATTTGAGCAAGAAAAGTCTTCAGGCTGTGTGACATTTTCAACCATCTCTGGCTTTGGCACTTTCCAAATTTCAAACAAAAGCGCAGTAAAAATTTGGGAGCAAAATGAATCGTTCAGAGCTGCCCTTGCAGGTGCAGAGGGACACGGGAGGGGTTGGTTCTTTTCCATTTCTGCACCAGGAGCTGGGTCTGGGTCACCAACACCATTCCCAGAGCAACAGTTTGGGATTGCAGCCACATCCTCCCTGCTCTAATGGAAATGATGGATTGGAGATGTTCTATCCTCACCTGGAGGCACAAAAATCTGAAGTTTGGGGAGGCTGATGTGCTGGCTGGTGAGCTCAGGATGGAGCTTTGTCCATCACAGCCTTGGGGATCCGGGCTCTGTTAGCAAGGGGCAGAGGAAGGAGGGTCCTGTGTCCATGGAGAGCCTGGCACAGCCAGACCTCCCCTCAGAGCCCCAGGTACAGCAGGAATTCTCTGACCAAGCCCCACCTGTACAAGTGTGAAGACAAAATCTTCCAGAATTGAGGGGATTTGCTTGGTGTCCAGTTGAGGAAAAGGCAAGAGAAGGAATATTTTTATTTTTTTCTTTCCCTTCAGTGTCCCAAAGACAGAAGGAAGGACGCATCAAGGACTTATGGCTCCTGGGAAAGTGGTTTTTAGGCTTAATAAGAATGGAAAAACCCATCCATCAATCCCTTCCTGCAGCTCCCAAGCCCTCAGCCACACCAGGATTTATGAAGCAGCACATTTGTGATGTGTTCAAGTGCTTGAGTCCTCCAGAGCTTCTCTGTTCATTCTGTATTTTTGGACTGAGGAAATAAAGCCCTGTCAGGAACCAGGACAAGGGGAAGAACTGCACTGAGCCAGCTCCAAGCCAGAGCAGCCAAAATTCTGGAGACCCTTAAGTGAGTCACATTTGATTTTTCTCTGCTTGTTTTTACCCTCTGTGGCCCTCCAGGTTCTGCACAGCTGCTGGCCCTGGGGGATGGAGCCTCCTGGGGAAATCCAGGATCATGGATGGGTGTCCTGGTGCCCAAGAGCTGTGTTCTCTCTGGGCAGCACTCCCAGCCCCACACACCCAGAGCAATGCTGGAGGGTCTCCGGGGGGGTTTTGGAGAGGTTTCATAACCCACCAAGGTTTCCCATTTGAGAGGCAGCCCTGTGGATGTGGCACTTGATGATTTGAACCATTTGAATCATGGGAGCCAGGAGCTTCCCATGAGGAATTTGGTGTGGAGCTCCCGGGGTGCTCACGCTGGGCTGAGCTGGCTGTGGAAGAGAAGGGTGAGGGGGGACTGTCCCTGCTGGACAGCTCTGTACAGAGCATCCCTGGGTACCCCGGGCTTTTTGGCAGAAAGGGCCAGAGTCCCTGGGAGGAGAAAGTGCCTGGAGGAATGGACACGGAAATTGGAGAGGAATGTAGAGGCTGTTCAGGTCCCGAGCTGGGTGATAAAGGGAGATCAAATGGATCTGGAAAAGCTTCCGTGGCTGCAGGAATGGAATGAAAAAGGAAAAGCTTTGTCACAGGAGGGATTTAGCTGTTCCTGCTTGCAGCATTACAGGGAGCATCTCCAGGGAGCTGCTTTACTGAAGGGTAAAAACCAGAGGGGCCCTGGACAAAGTGCTGTGCCTGGGTCCCTCCCTGGACACCCTTCCTGAGGATCAGGGTTCCAGAGTGGCCGTCTCCAGCCCTGTCTCCCTCCAGCCCTTGTCTGCTGTCACTGCTGTGCTGGCAGCCCCAATTCTGCACTGTCCCTTTGTGCTCCTGTGTCCCTGGGCAGGGCCTGTGGCCTCCCTGCTGCTGCTTTCTTCTTTTCCATGTTTTATGAGCCTTGAATCATGCCTGCTCCCCAGGAGTCCCCTCTGGATCCCAGCTGGGATCCTGCCCTCCTCTCAGGCTCCAGCCCTGCTCAGGGGCTCACAGCCACTGTCTCCCAGTCCAGATGGCTCCTCAGCCAAACTCAGCCGTGTCCACTTGCAGAAATGGGGTTTTGGGCAAAGCTTTCAGTCTGCCTCCAATCCCATCCCTGCAGTGGCTCAGGTTCCTGGGATGGATCTGCAGGAGCCTGGCCAGAGGCTTTGGAAGATGCTGGTCATGCTGAGGGACTTTTTCAGGGTGGAAACCTTCCACTCTTGGAGCCCAGGACTGTGTTTGAGGCAGGTTCCCTGCAGCTCAGACCCCACTGGCAGCCCATGCAACTTAAAGTCCTGCATAAAAGGGAATTTAAGCTTCCTAAACTACTCTTGAAAATATCTTTACTTGCACCTTTATTGCTGTTTCCCTGGACCCTCCATGGCACATTTCCTTTCCTGCCTCTCCTGGCATCTCCAGGCATTGGTTCCCTCTCATTTGAGGTGTTCATTATTTTCTTCACAGCTTTAAGTGCTGCAGTCTCTGGGCAGCCTGGTTCCTCACTCTCCCTCCCACCTCCATCACATCAAACATTCCTGCTCCCTTTGGCTCACTGCACTTTCTATCCTGACTCCAGCTTCAGCCTGTGCCAGGCCCCAGTGTCCCAGGAGCTCTTGCTGGGACTCCAGAAATCAGGGAATGTTTCAAAATGAGGCAAATCGCCGTGTGGGTTTTTCCCTGCTCCCCCGAGGCTTTTCCAGGAGAGGCTCTGCAGCCATGTGTGCACGTTGAGGAGGTTTGGAAATGCTGGGGCCAAGCCTGGGGAGCGGCAGAACACAATTCCTCACAATTCCTCACAATTCCTCAGCTCCTGGAGGGATCCATAGCCTCAGCTGACAAACCTTGGGTGTCTCTGGCAGCGCTGCATCATTTTGATCTGGATTTTGACACCGTGTCTCTCTTTCCAATCCTAACAGAATGGGAAAGGAAATTATGTGTATTTGAACAAATCACAGCACTCTGACAGGAGTCAGGAGCAGTTTTAATGAAGCGGATTTGTTCCCCGTCTCATTCCATGACTGGTAAATTTAACTTGACTTTGTCCGTTTAAATAACAGAAATCTGTGATGTCACATCTAATGCTCCATCAGCGTCTGCAATGCCATCAGTCACAGATGCAATAATATGACATAGATATTTTTTTAATGATAAATGGTTTCTATCATTCTGGAAAAGATCCCACTATAAATGGATTGAGGTCGTGCAAAAAAAATTCCTTTGGATTAGTTTGGAGTTTTTTTTTCAGTTTAACTGAAGTGAGGGTTGAATTGGCTTGGAAATGGTGTTTGCAGGGGGAGGCTGGGAGGGAAGGGCCCCTCCCTGGCGGGAGCGTGCAGCAGAGGGCTCTGCACGGTGCACGGGAAGCGCCAGCGCATCCCGCAGGGATCGGGGTTTGCCTTCCCCTGGAGAGGGCCCGGGTTTGGACACCCCTGCAGCCGGGCTGGTGCCGGTTCCCAGCCCATGGAGGGGATAGGACACCATGGCAGCAGCTCCCAGCCTGGCTCTACCCCAGCTCCCGGGGCTGTGCCATCCTGGGCTGGGGGAGCCAAACCCCCCCTCGGGCTTCTGCGGTCCTTCCCCAACCTGTGCCCTCCTGTCCCACCTCTCACCCGCCGAAGCAGCTGCCTCCATCAAAAGTTTCTTGGGAGAAGCATCCCTGCTCCAAAACCAGGCACCACATCCATGAGAGGTGCTGGGGAGGGGCAGCCGAGGGCTCTGAGTTCCACCTGATCCGAGCTGATCTCCCTGGGACAGAGGGAACAGCTGGGGCTGGGCCAGGGAGGCTCAGGTTGGATTTTAGGGAAAGGTTCTTCCCCCAGAGGGTGCTGGGCACTGCCCAGGCTCCCCAGGGAATGGGCACAGCCCCGAGGCTGCCAGAGCTGCAGGAGCTCCCAGGGATGCCCAGGGTGGGATTCTTGGGGTGTCTGTGCAGGGCCAGGGGCTGGATCCATGGTCCCTGGGGGTCCCTTCTGACCCAGGCTGTTCTGTGATTCCATGCCTGGGGCTGTCCTCTGCTCTTGTTCCCTCAATCCATTTTCATTCGGTGCCTGCTCATTCCTCAGGGTGCCCCTCACAGGAACAGCCCCAGCTTTGGGATTTGTTTCCCTTTCATTTCTTCCAAAGCTTTCTTCTTTTGGGTCTGGTTTTTTTTCCTTCTTTCTTCTTTTCTTTAACATCTGAGCTTATGTGTGATATTGCTACCACTTCATTTCTTTTCTCATCAGAGAAACTGATGACCTCCGCCTTTCCTGGTGTGACTCCCAGGGGAGGTCGGGGCAGAGCAGAGGGGTGGTCACAGCTGGGAGTGAGAAGAGGTGGAGATTGGAACAGCTCAGGAATTTCCACTGTTGGTTCCACCTGGGAAATGTGTTTTCTGTGGATGAAGGGGCTGGTGCCAGACAGGACTGCACTGCTGGAATGGCCCAGTGCAGGTTGCAGGTGCTTCCTCTTTTCCCTTGGACTTGAGGATTCCTGCAATCCAAATGAACCCTGCAGGAGCAGGTTTGTGTTTTTAGCAGCCGCAGTCCTGTTCTGTGCAAAGCCAGACTGCCTCTGGAGCTGCCAGGAATTAAAAAGGAATGATGGAGCTGGAACCCACTCCTCCACCTGCACCTGTTTTTTAGTATTTGTGGCAAAATCCTGAGACCTTTTGTCACTCACTGAACAACCACAGGAGGAAAAACGCTCCTGCAGAGGAGGTGTCTGTGAGGGCTGTCCTGCTGATGTCTCCTTGGAAAAGCCTTTGGAGAGGGGAGCAGAGCAGGAATTCTCTCTGCTCCTGGAGCAGGCCAGGGGATCATTCCTGAGCACTGTCCCAGCTGGAGGATTTCCTGCATGGAAAGATGTGCTCATCCCTGGGGATGTTCCTGTGTGAGCCTCTGAATCCCTCTGGAAAAAGGTCCCAAGCTCCTGCACGAAGGCCCTGAGGCCCTGGCTTGGGAGAGCCTGGCTGCAGGTCTGGGCTCAGGCTGAGCTTTGGGAAGGGTCTGGGAAGGAGCAGCAGGGGTGACCATGGGAACACACCCATCCCAGAGGCTTCCCAGCTCCTGCCTCATTTCCCACCTCTTGCTGATCCTGAGCCTCTCACCCCACTCACCTCCAGAACCCCTTTTGCCCTGGGAGTCCTTCCAGGTCTTTCTTCAGGGTCACAGTTCCAGCTGAGGATGATCCCTCTGGAAGTCCAGGACCAGGCTGTAGGGACTCCATGGGGAAGGTCCCTTCTCTGAGCTCCTCTGCCCAGCTGCCCCTTCTGGCTCTCAGGGAGTCTCTCCCTGTTTCTTGTCAGCATCCTCAGGTCCTGCAAGGCCACACTGAGGTCACTCCAAAGCTTCTCCTCTCCAGGTGAACATTCCCAGCTCTCCCAGCCTTTCCCCCAGCAGAGCTGCTCCATCCCTCTGCTCATCCTGGTGCCTCCCCTGGGCTCCTCCAGCAGCTTGAGCAGGAGTTCCTTGGGAGCTCCACAGTTGGACCCTGTTTGGAGGATCCCCTCTGACCAGCAGCTCCCCAAACCACAGCAGCATTTACCAAAATTCCAGGTGTTGGAGTGCATAAAATAGAAGCCTCTCTGAGTCTCTCAAAGAGAGAAAAGAATGCAGGGATTGGATTAAAGCTTTTAGAGAAAATAAAATATATTAAGCCACACCGATGTGAAGCAGAAGTGTAAGTTTTAGTTTTAAGTAAGTAGGAATATACTTAAAGTGCCTTAAGAAAGTAAAAAGTCCTAAAGCTTAGTTTAAAGTTCAGTAACAGCTCCAGACATAACAAGAACATAGCAGAACATTGCTTCTATTTCTAGATAAAAAACATAGAACTATTTATGTAAATAGATAGAACTGTATGTGTAAGGACTGACACTACTTTTGTACTTTAAAATTAAGCTCTGACAGGTGTAGGAAAAATGTTTTAGAATTGTGTTTTTAGCTGATTGGATGATTAATGAAATAAATCCCCGGTACTGGGGTAAAAAGAAGAAGAAGAAAATGAAGAACAAGAAGTTGAAGCAGAAGAAGAAAAAGAAGCAGAATAAGAAACATAAGAACCAAGGAGAAGAAGGAGGGAGAAGGAGAAGGAGAAGGAGAAGGAGAAGGAGAAGGAGAAGGAGAAGGAGAAGGAGAAGGAGAAGGAGAAGGAGAAGGAGAAGGAGCAGCTGTTGCTTCTGCTCAGGAATCTATGCCCGAAATCTTTACCACAATCTCTAATACTCTGAACTCTTTGCTTTTGAGACTGATATATTCAGGTAATAAACAACTTTACAGCAACCAACCACTTCTCTTGTCTCACTGAAGACCCAGACTCACAAAAAACTCAACATCCAGGTGTGTCCAAAGGCATCTACCCCAATTCCAAAGGCATTTCTCCTGGAGGACAGCCCCTCTTGCCCCCTTCATCACCGAGGAGATCCTGCCTGGCTGCAGGGTGGGCAAGCACCAAGCCAAGGGTGGCACTGAGACACTGTCACCTGCCTGTCCTCTCCATTTTATTCCTCTCTCTCTCTGCAGTTTACTCCTGTCCTGTCACTTCCCCTGCTCCCCCTCAGGACCTGCCAGGACTGTGCTATTCCTTCTTCATTCCAAAGGGATGGTCCATGGGCTGCTCTCCTCCAGCACAGGGCACAGCCAGCCAGCTTCAGCAGCAGAGAGGATTCTCAGGATGTGATGAGGCCACAGGAAGGTTTAATCCATGTTCTCCAGCATGGAGCTGAGTGGTTGGAATCCCACACAAGCCAGTGGGAACCTCTCCATGATGATACTCGTTGTTTTCACGTCCTTCTCCTTCAATTATTTGATTCATTCACATTTAGGATAAATACAGGATTAACCCAAAATGAGGTTTTAAGAGGAAGAAGCTCTTACTCTTTAATTTTAATCTAAAATTCATTCAAACAATTCTCTCTGGTGATTGAGGGGAAGTGATTTAGGGAAGGATAAAGGCACAGAGCAGCCTGGGAATAAATGGGGCTTGGGACTGCCACAGTGGTTTCCAACATCTGCTTCAAATAAACCCAACACAGCTCTTTTCTTTCTCCCTTTCAAGACCCCTTAATAAGCTCTTCCTCCCAAAATTGGGGGTTTAACAGATTTTTTTTTTTATTATTTTTTTTTTCTTCAGGACATCTGTCCCCTGGTAAGATGCAAGGTGAAGAGCCATCATCCCATCCCATCCTGAGACGCTCCTCTGCTCCTCCTGGTTGGTGCTGGAATGCAAGAACCCAGCGCTGCCCTGGGCAGAACCATGGGGAAGGGGCAGCACAGACACCCCGAGGTTCTGGGCACCCCTCGGGGTCCCAGGTGGGCACAGAGGTTTGCCTTTGATTTGAGGGTTTCTTTGTGGCAGAAGAGCAAACCTCAGCTGCAGTTGGTGGGCCAGGCACTGTCCATGCAGGGGACAAGGTGGCTGGGTGACAAAATCCCTCCTCAGGGGACAAGGTGGCTGGGTGACAATATCCCTCCTCAGGGTGACAAAATCCCTCCTCGGCGTGGTCACCCCTGTGCCGGGGGTGGGGGGCTGGGAGGCGACGCTGGAGGTGACTTTGCAGCCCCTCCACCGGGCTCTGCAGGGCACCTGGAGCACTGGGCTTTGCACATCCTCGCAGCCTTTCCCTGCGGGAGGGTTGGACACGGCCAGGCAGCTCCGCAGCATTCCCGGCCAGCCCATCCCGGCACCTGCCCGCTGCAGAGCCGGAGAGTTCCCGCACTGCCCCCTCCCCGCAGCCCCAGGCCGGGGGACTCTGGCACCGGCTGATGTCGCCGTGCTCGCAGGATGACGCAGAGCATCGCCATGGAGACAGGAAGCCAAGGTAAGGAGCCAGCGCTGCTCCTGGCACATTCGGGGAGCGGGGAGCCGATCCCGCAGCATCTGCCGGGGCAGCGGGGACAGGGGCCGGACATTCCCGGTGCAAACACGCGCTGGCATCACAGGCAGGGCTGAGCGAGGTGTTTTTATTTGAAGTGTTGCCTCGGCTCCGTGTGGGACCTGAATATTCCATTCCAAGCTGAATCCTTCCCTTCTCCTGGTCCTCGTGTGTTCCCTCCCGGGGCAGGGACACAATCGGGCAGCTCTAAATCGTGCCCTGCGTTGCAGGGAAGGAAAGCTGCACATCAAAGAGCGCTTTAATGACTGCGCTGAGCCCCCGGAGCCGCGGGCACCGGAGCGGAGCAGGAGCTGCTCCCACCGAGCTCTGGGACCGCGGCTCTGCCAGCGCTGCCAGGGAGGGCTCGGGAGGGGGGAGAAAGGAGCCTGAGGGCACAGCAGCCTCTGCCACGGCCCCAGCTATCCAAAATCCAACCAAAATCACAGCAGAGGGAAGCACGGAGGGGCTGGAATATGATTGAAACACCCCCTGGTTGTCAGGATATTATGGAATCACAGGATCATAAAAATATTTGGGCTGGGAGGGATCTTAAAGTCCACCCAGTGCCACCCCCTGCCATGGGCAGGGACACCTTCCACACTCCCAGGCTGCTGCCAGCCCTGTCCAGCCTGGCCTTGGGCACTGCCAGGGATCCAGGGGCAGCCACAGCTGCTCTGGGCACCCTGTGCCAGGGCATCCCACCCTCCCAGGGAACAATTCCTGCCCAATATCCCACCTCACTCTGCCCTCCAGCAGTGAGAAGCCTTTCCCCCTTATCCTGGGGATCCTTCCATCCCTTGTCCAAAGTCCTTCTCCACCTTTCTTGGAGGCTCCCTTCAGGTCCTGGAAGGCCACAGTTAGGTGACCCTGAAGTTTCTCCTCTCCAGGTGAACATTCCCAGCTCTCCCAGCCTTTCCCCCAGCAGAGCTGCTCCATCCCTCTGCTCATCCTGGTGCCTCCCCTGGACTCCTCCAGCAGCTCCAGGTCCTGCCAGGGCTGGAGCAGCTCTGCAGGTGAGGGCTCACCTGAGCACAGGGGCAGAATCTCAGTCCTTTTCCTGCTGCCCACACTGGGATCAGCCCAGGATTTGGGGTATCTGGGCTGCTCGCAGTGCACATGGATGGCTGTTTTCCTTCTCCTGTGAACTGAGAGCCAAACCCTCTCCTCCCCTCAGGGGACACTCTCCCAGCCAGGGAGGGGTGCTGGGACTGTGTCCCTGTGCTGGGTGAGGATCCCATTCCTGGGCAGGAGCTGCTGCCCTGTGCAAACACCTGAGCCCTGTGCCACCCCCTTTCCTTGGCTCTTGGTGGGATGGAAAGCAGGGAGATGCCAAGAAAATATGGAAACTACTTGCCAAGTCCCTTTGGTTTGTGATTGATCTCAGATGGAGGGGGCAGTGCCTGGGCTCAGGGACTGAGCTTCCATAGTGCTGAGGGTTCCCAGCTCAGAGCCAGGTCTGTCCCACACTGCCAGGGCCACCCAACAGGATTGGTGGCCCCAAGACAGGGCTTCTGGAGCTGAGCATGGACTGTCTTGGTCACACAGGATGGAGAACTGGTGGTGGTGGCACATGGAAAAGCCACACACAGGGGGATGTGGCTGGGCCTTGTAATAAAGTCTGGCTCAGTCCATCCTAAATGTGGGCCCTTGTGTCCTCCTGAAAGAGTGAAAGAGAACAAAGTGACCCCAACAGCCTGAGAAGTGCATCGGGAATAGGGAATAGGCAGAGTGGGCTCTTTGCTGAGGCTCTCCTTGGCTTGCCCTCCTCCCTGGATGGATGGAGGGACACGGCTGGGCTGGCAGGTGGGAATTGCTGGGATGGAGGAGCCCTACTAATGCAGCCAGGCCTGCAGGTGTGGGGCAGGGTGGGCACAGCAGGAGCAGAACAGACTGCAGGGACAAAAACCTTGGGGGGTTTTAGTTGAGGGCTTTCCTGATTTGAGGCAATTTGGAATTTTTCAGTTGAAACCAAGAAAAAACAGTGAAACAACTCTGTGGGCAGCAGAGCCAATAGGACCTGCTTTCCATGGAGTTATGGGCTTAAAATCTTCACCCAGCACTCTCAGCTCCTTCCCTCAGTCCCCACCAGACTGGCAGGAAAACTTTCCTTGGGGAAAGGATTGTCCAGGCCTGGCACAGCTGCTTAGGGCACAGTCGAGTCCCCATGCCCAGAAGGGTTTGAAATCCACATGGCTGTGGCCTTTCCCAACCTCACTGAATCTGTGATTTTAGGGATTGAAGCCCCATGTTTAGGCTGGGCAGTGATGTTGTCTCTGCACATGAAAGAGCTGAATTTGTTTCTTCCTCTCACAGAATTTATTTTGGGCTTATTCAACCACTTGTCCTGCCCACACTTGGAAGAGCAGATCCTTGGGATCTCTGCTCCAGGATGAAATGGAGTCTGGGTTGGGCAGTGAGTGCAGAAGGGAGCAGGATGGACAGTTCAGGGATTGGGGCTCTGGCTCCGTGACCTTGGCTTTTCCTCAGTAGTTAAAGCTGTCAGCTCATGACTCCTTAATTCTTCTTTTACATTTGGAAAACCCAGCCCATCAATAAGGGCTCTTCTGTTCCCACTGTCAGAGCCTGATTTATGTCCTGAATTGTCTCCTTCACATTTTTCTTCCAAACTGCTTGCCAGTGAAAGTGGGGATTCCCATCATTTGTCTATGGACTGTCCCCCCCGGGTCCTGCTCAGCTCTGGCTCTCTCGTGTCTTGCACAAAATATCACCCACCAACTGTGGAAATAAAAAAAAATCCCTTTTTTTCTATATCTCAACCCAGATACTGCTTTTTTTTTGTGGTTATCATATCTCCTTACAGCAGACCTGGTAAAGATTAGTTTGATGCAGGTTTCTGCCTTTCAAACACAGGTGAAGCTGGGGCTTTTTTGCCAGATTTGCAGCTTTTAAAAGGGGTCTCTCCTTGGAGGACAACCTGGCTTTGAGCAGGTTCAAGATCAGGCTGAAGCCTGTCCTGGGCTGGGCAGGATCAAGGAAGGCAGAAGCCTTTGATGGGGAAAAGCCACATCCACGTGGCAGGAATGCAGTTTAATTCACAAATCTGGGAAAAAAAGACTCATTTGTGATTATCAGCTCCCCCATGTTTAACCAGTTTTTTGTTTGTTTCCAAACTTCTTTTGAAGTTCTCCAAAATAATTCCCATGTGCAAGCAAACAAGGGTTTCAAAGCTTTGCCTTTGGATTCAGGAGACCAACCCCCCTGCCCATAGGTTTGCAGCTTGTTCTATTCTCTCTGCTTTTTATCTTTATTAAAGGGCTGTAATTTGGGTGATTCATTACGAATGCAGCTGGCAATTTCCTTGGCCTGACACATTTTTGCACTTGGAGAAGCCATTGCCTGCCCAGGGTCCTGCTCCATGCAGGACAGAAGGGTTACCACAGAAACCCCTCTGGGAATCAGGAATTGATGAATTCAATCAGAGAGGGGGTTTGAGCCAGCAGGGCTGAGCAGGGAAAGCCCCTGCTCTGTGCTGTGGGAACTTGGAATGAGGGGGGCAGCAAGGGGCTCTCCTAACCCTGAAACCAAAGCAAGTGAGGTGGTGTAAGAGCCTCAACAGAGATGCAGGACTCCAGGCAGCTCTTTAAAAATGCTGCTTATTGCATAGGAGAAGTTGCAGCAATCTTGGATGGCAGAGTCCCAGCTCTGAGCTGCCAGCCACAGCCCAGAGCCATGCTTGAAGCCACTTTTGTTCTGGTTACTCTGCATTATTTACTTTTCTTTGCTGGGCGTCTTAATACATCACAACCAATCAGCAACATACACAATGCCTTTGTCATTACCTATAGCCTGTCATAACTAGTAACTACTATCATAATTAGTAACAACTAATATTACCATATTGTGTTAGTAGCTAAACAATTACATGAATGAGTTATATTTTAAACTTAAAACTTGTTTTTCTGTTTTTCTGCAGTGGAGAAATTCTTATTTGGCAAAAACATGCTCTCCGTTTACTTGTGCTTTTTCTGAGATTTACCTTTGTTTGGTAAAACATGCTTTTGTTTGTAGTTAGCTTATCCTTCACTCTCAGCCATAAAATCTCTTTCCAACTCATCACAACCTTTGAGCAGTAACAACTCTCTCAGCAATCTTTACTTTCAGACTTCTTTTGTTCTTCTGTATCAAAACTTGCTTTCATTTCTAAAGAACTTTCTGCTAAACCTTCATATTTGCAAAACTTCCCTGATACACTTTCATCTTCCCCAACAGTGTGGCCTCCAAAAAACTAGATGGAGTGAGACAAGCTGCATCCTGACACATCAAAACCTGCAGGAACTGCAGAGGTTAACACTCGTGGGCTCAGGAAAGACAAAGTTAACACTCTTTGACTCAATTCAGCTCTCCCATGAGCTCAGCCATTCCTGGCTTTCCAAGCAGCCTCATTGGGCTGGAAAAGGAGTGGAGCAGGAACGTGATGTGGTATTTGGATGAGATTTTGCCCAGCTCTGCTCCTAAGGGATGGGTTTGTGCCACCCCACTGCCTGGGTCAGGGGTGATGTCCCTGTCCCAGGGCCCTTCCCACCCCTCCCAAGGGTGCCAGACCCCGGGCCTGGGGAAGGGTGGCAGAGCTGCTCATGCAGGACAAGCAGGGTCTGGGGGCTCTGGGTGGAGCCAGGGGCTGATCCAGTTCTCTGCTTCAGCTCCTCTCACCTGAAGTGCCTTTCCCTTGGTGCTTTTTAGAAGTCTTTAACTCTGTCTTTCCATCTCATTTGCACAAACCTGATGTTCCCATGAGAAACAGTCCTTGAGCACCCTCAGGGACAGTAAAATCAGTGGTGTCATTTTCCGTTAGGAAACCAAAATCCACCAAGAGTGAAATGAGCTCCTACAGTGCTTAGGGCACAATGCTGCACCCCAGCAAGCCCAGCTGGCACCTTGCTCACGCAAATACCAACTCCTTCTGGGGCTGAACATCTGCCCAGCTGCAAACCCTCCTGGGGCCCTGGCCTGAGGAGACAGGCCCAGATGGGACCACCTACAAGATTTAAGGTGGAGGACAAGTGCCAAATTTACGGTCTGTGGCAAAGAACACATGAGAAAACCTTCCACGACCCAAATTTCACATTAATGATATCCAGCGAACCCTACAATGAAATGTGGTGAATGAGGGGTTTGAGCTCACTGCACAAGGAAGATTTGCTTTGCTGTGGCCATAGATCAGCTCATTCTATAGAAAAGGGAAAAGTGAATATTTGCAGTCAAAAGCCAGAAGTCCCACCAGTCCAGGTGGCATCATGAGGTTCATTTGCCCCTCACCACAGACTCCCAGGGTGACAAAAGAGAAGGAATAAATGCAAGGTTCATTTCAGAAACACAAGGAGTCAGCTAAAAACACAAATAAGGCTGAGGCTGTTTCCAAAGTGGAACAGCTCAGCCTCTCCAGCCTGGCCAACTGCAAGCCTGAGCCTGACTGTGTTTGATCTGGGAATCAGATTTAGCCCACACCATCCCAATGAAAAATATCACACGTGGTCTGCACTTCAGGCTATGTTCCAATATCTGAAGGAAGGGATCTTTTAATTGAAAACCTTAATGTTTCTCGTTATATTTAAAATTAGAGCAGAGCGGCAATAAAATTGGTCATGGGATTGAGACAAGTTTTCAGGGAGGGAAAGAAATTTATTCTTCATTTTTTACATTGAGGCATCCGTTAAAAGCTTGGGCACATTTGATTACGTCAATGCAAGGATTAATAATTAAAGGAACAACAACCACATGCCTTGGAGAGACACACGAGATGGCAGCAGCTCGGGCTGGAGCCTTGGAGAACACCCTGCTTTTGCTGGAATCTCACCCCTGCCTGCTGCCCCTCAGTATTTAGAGAAGCATTTTCTCACCAGGCTCTGGCAGGCGATGCCTTTCTCAGGAATTTTCAGCTGGTGCCTAAACCCAGGGAAGTGGTACCAACACTTGGTATCAGATTGATTTGGAAGGAAGACTGTGCTGTTCCCACCATTTATCAGGGGTTCAAGGAGAAGTGTTTGGGGTGACACCCTCCAGCCCCCCGTAGGAGCCCTGGCAGATGGTGATGCTCCAAAAACTCCACAGCCCTGAGTCTCCATCACCCAGGATAGAGAAGGAGACTCCAAACTGCCTCCTCTCCGTCCCCAGAGCCAGATGGATGTCCGCAGGCTGTGGCTGGGAGACGGAGCCATTCTGCTCCCAGCGTGGTCCCCAGCCAAGCAGAATCCTTGGATTTTGCTCTGCGGATCCACGCGGCAGCACCGGGGATAGGAGCCACTTCCCGGGCACTGAAGGCGGCTCCAAGCCTTGGATTGAGGGACAGAGTCTCTGACTCCAGTGCGGTTTTCCCAACCAGGCCCGAATGCACTTCCCCTCCCTCCCCACCCTTCTCCCACCATGGTGGGAATTTTCTTGTTCATTAATAACCTGCTAATTATCCCAGCAGCTTGGAGCTGGGTTGCAGCATGGAATTAGAACCAGCTTTTCCTTTTGGCACCCACCCCTGGGTGTAATTAATGAGGCGAGAGGAAGCCAGAACACACGGGTCAGCCTGGAGAGCACGGCACGCATTGATCGGACATCCAGGGCGGGATGTTCCGAGCCAGCCTCGGGGAGGGAGGGCAGCATTTTGGGGTCAAACCAGGCAAAAGAAGATGAAGATGAAGAAGAAAGATGTGCTCCTTGTTTCCTTTGGTTTTCCCTATTTGAGCTCAAAATCTGGACCAAGGAGGGCTCCATGGAAACCCTGCTCTTCATCCTCTCTCTCCTTTTTTTGGGAAAGCTTGATGGAAGGCTAACACTGTGTCTCGGCTGTCCCTGCCCTGCTGAGTAGCCCGAGGGGAACTGAGAGCCCAACGCTGTTGCAGATGGGTGTTTTCATGGAGGTCTTCAGAGTGACTGGATCTGGAGAGGGACCTGGAGCTGAAGGAGGGATCAGCATCACTCACACGCCGCCAGCACCAGGTTGTCTCCCCATTGCCTTGGCACCAGCCAAGGGTCTCCAAATCCAAATGAAATTGCTTCCCTGCTCACGGGATGTGGGCAGGAGGCTGAGGATCCCGTCTTGCAGAGCTGGGCTGGAGTGACGAAGCCTTTCCCCTTCCCACCATCCTGGGTGACGCAGCCTTTCCCAACAACCCCGCTCCACCCAGGGCTGGCACTGGGAGGGCAACGCCTTTGGGCACTGCCACAGAGTGGTGGCATCACCAGGACACAGGGACACGATCCTCCTCCTCCCACTTCTCTGGAGCATTGGTAGAGCACAGACTTTGCTCCGTGCGCCCTCAGGAGCGCTCAGGGTGCCCTCGCCCACCCCGCTGCCTTTGGGATCCCCTCTCGCCCCCCACGGTGCTTGCCAGAGGGAGTCTTGATTTCCAGCTTCTTGCTGCTGCCAGCGCAGCTCCCGGTGCTGCCGGATCCGGCCCCAGGGGCAGCCAGGATGCCCCCGACGGGCGGCAGGAGGATGCTGGCGCTGGCAGGCCCGGGCGGCAGCGCGGCGCTCCGGGGGGAGCAGCAGTGCCAAATTGGGGTTCTAGCCCTTTAAATCCGAACCGGTACTGCAAAAAAAGGACGCGCGAGCAGGAGAGAGCCTTCAGACTCTTTTAATTAAAGCTTGTACCATATTCTGTATTCCCAAGTCACGGCAGCCTCCCGCGCTTCCCCAGGACACCTCGGGCTCCGTCTCCGGCGCGGCATGGACGGGGACCGCGGCTCAGCGGGCACCGGCGGCTGGAGGTACGCGCGGAGGGACGGGGCTGCGGGCACGGCTTCTCCCCGCTCCTGGCTGCCAGCTGGGAGCATCCCCCTGGCTTTTCCATGTGTTTTCCTCTGTCGGGGATAAAGTCTAACGCGTCGCTGTGGCTCACGCGGGGCCGGTGGCAGGAGGAGCCGTCCCACCGCGCACCTGGGGCCCAGGGCTGCCTGTCCTGCCACCTCCGATCCCTTCCCTCTCCCCTCCTTCCCTTTTAAATAATTGAGTGCATGACCCAGAGTTGTGGCTTTTTTTCCCCCTCGCTGCTTAAATCCCGCAGCTGCTGTTCAGCAGAAGATAAGTTGGGATGCCTGGCCCATAAATCACGGCAGAAGTTGGTCCCTGCCGCGCTGCCGCCGCTCGGCTCCTCTCCGTCCCCCGTCCCTCCCAGGTTAGGGGAGTTTTGCCACATCCTTCCATGCGCATTGCACTCGCAATGCAGAGCAGTTCTGGAGAGCCTCGCGGAGTGAATCCCGGCTTATTGGGAACGACAGCGTTGTTTGCACGCCGGAGTCTCCTCTCCCCAGCGCTGACACCCATCCCAGCCTTATCTGGGCTGATAAATCGCCCTTCAGCAGGAGCCCTGTTGCCAGAGAACATTTAACTGTGAACTGCCCCGCTCAATCAGTGATTTTCCTCTCCCCCTCTCCTCCTTAACTGAGCGACTCTCTGTTTATTTTTCCATGCAACGTGGTTTTTTCCTTAAATTATGGACTGTCATTCCTTCGTCCCCGTCTCAGGTGGGTGCATCCTTAAGGTGCCCTGACCTTAATGAGAGCCCGTTTGAGTCTTTGCAGCCGGGTCCCAGGTGAGGCTGGGACCCTGGGAGCCTCTCTCCTGCATGGATCCCTAAGGGAAAGAGCTTTTGCCAGCGAACATTTATCCTGGTGCCTATCGGAGGTTAGTAACACTCTTGACAAATAGCAGCCTCCTCGAGGCTTGAAATAGGATTGGAAAAGCAGCCACTAATCTCTTGGAGAAGTGCTCGATGGTGGCCACCTCTCAGGAAATCAGGAGAGGAACTGTTTATGTTCTGTATGTTTTTTTGCGCAGCAAAAAAATCCTGCTTTTCTTAATCCACCAGGAAAAACGGGCTCACCTTTGTCTCCCAGGGCAGAGGGCTTGGGGAGGGAATCCTGTGAACCCAACACAGACCGAAGCCCACAGGACTGTGGGGCTGCACAGCTGGGTCAGGAAAACAGGATTTTTCTCTTCACCAATGGTGTTTGCCATAAGTGAGGGAGACGGGACGGGGAACTTGGAAGTGAGCAGGGAGAACAGAGCTGTGGGTCAGAGAATAAACATCTGAGCAGCATCACCTGCAGGGATCAGGTGGTTTGTGGGCAGCAAAACACTTTGCCTTGAGCAGTGAAGGGGTGAAACTTGGAGAGGAGGAGGCATAGAGACTGCAAGGAAAAGTGCCAGGAGAGAGGGAAATCCACAGCACGGCTCCGTGCTGAACTGATGGAGTGCGGGGCTGTGCAGGCAGAGGGGTGCTGGGCACCCCAGGGCTTTGGGGTTATTGCCTTTCCCTGCTTTCCTCAGCAGCTCCCGCCCCCGGTAGTGCTTTAGCCATCTGTGACATTAGTGACATTAGGAAGGAGCTTGTCCCCTGTGATTGAGAAGTGGGATAATGGCTCCATTGTTCCCAGCTCCAAGGGAAGAAAATGACCTGGCAAGGAAACCTGAAAGTGCCTGAAAGTTAAAAAGCTCTGCTCCCGTGGTCTGAGTGGGGCTGCAGGCAAGCTATTCTCAGGTGAGGCCCCTGGAACCTGTTCCCTCCATCCTGCAGAGCAGGAGAACACCGAGCAAGGTTTGCAAACCACCAAAAAATACAAAGTAGCGCGTTGAAAGATGAACAAAATGTGCATCTTTTTTCAGCAAAGCAGCTCAAGCACACGGAGGGTGGGGAATAATTATTTATAGTGCCATCAGCAGAAATAATAGAATGAAATGAAGGGCTGAAAAGTTTTGCTGACTCTCAGGGAATGCGTCCTGGCACGGACGGATCATTCCCGGGCTCAGCCCTTCGTATCTCCAGCGCTCCCAAGAGCAGCCTGGAGACACAGCAGAGCCCAGGATCCAAAGAGAGCAGCTGGGAGCTGATCCCAGCAGGAGGATGGAGCTTCCGTGGCAGCTCCCACCTCCCTCCTGAGGCTCCTGTGCTGCCCGAGCCTGGATCTGTGTCCCCCTGGATGCCTGAGCAGGGAAGGAGCAGCGCACCGCAAGGGGAAGGGCTGGATGCCCAGGTTTGGCTTTTTCGTTTCATTCTGGGAATGCTGAGATTAAGAAGGGAGGTGAGGGGATGTTTTTGAGATCAGCAATTAGTGTGATCCGGTGTTTTGTAATCTGTAATTAAGCTCAGAGTGCTGGGTTTTAGTCACTCTTGAGCCTAGGTGTTGGAAGGATTGGCAGGCACGGACAGGGAATTGCTCACCTGGAATCCATCACTCACATTAAAGGTGACCTGCACCAGGGTTTTATTTCTAAAGGGAAATGGTTGAGTTTGAACTCCTCTTTGTGGGCATGAAAAGGCCTCCTCTTTGGCATTTCCCCTCTTTTCCTTCCCCCAGGAAAGGTGAGTGGTGCCAAGCTTGTCCCTCCCCATCCAGCAGTTATTGAAGGTGGTTGCTGCAGGTGGGAAGGGTGAATTTGAACCCTGATTGAGCAGGAGAACCTGAGCAAGTGTGGCAGAGCCCTCAGCATTCCCCAGGAATGCTCTGTGGGACAGGTTCTGAGCAGCCCCAGAGCCATTTCCTTCTCTGGGCTCCTCAATAGAACCACCAGGGACCATCCCCAGGTGAGTGGGCACAAAGGGCTGAGTTTAGAGGTCCCACCAGGCCATTTGCTCCATCTTGCCCTGCCCGTCCATCTCTAACCTGCTGAGATTTTTCTGCTCTGAACTAGAGCTGAATTTCTGAGGAAGAGGCAAAAAAATAATCCTATTTTTATNTGATTGAGCAGGAGAACCTGAGCAAGTGTGGCAGAGCCCTCAGCATTCCCCAGGAATGCTCTGTGGGACAGGTTCTGAGCAGCCCCAGAGCTCTTTCCTTCCCTGGGCTCCTTAATAGAACCACCAGGGACCATCCCCAGGTGAGTGGGCACAAAGGGCTGAGTTTAGAGGTTGATTGATTTTGAAGGAAGACTGTGCTGTCCCACCAGGCCATTTGCTCCATCTTGCCCTGCCCGTCCATCTCCAACCCGCTGAGATTTTTCTGCTCTGAACTAGAGCTGAATTTCTGAGGAAGAGGCAGAAAAATAATCCTATTTTTATTGTAGGCAATAACCTTTCCTACTTCTGTGACTCTCCAGAAAGAGCCCAGGCACACAAGGCAGAAGTCTCATTTCTGCTTTCCCTTTGCTAATCACCTTTAAACAAAAGGAACCCAGCAGGGTGTCTGGAGCAGGAAGGGACCAATATGGATCTGACGGAGATAAAACCTAAATTTACTACTTCGAGCTGCTAGAATCTAATAGATTCTTCTATTTAGAGCAAGGGATGTTTGTCAAGCCTATTCTCCATCTCTGGCAGGGTATTGCAGTTGGAATTAGTCTGGTAAATTAAGAGCAGTCTACAGAAGTCTGAAATGGTAAAAATGCAGCACATGAATGAAATTGCACGGTTATTGAGGGAAATGCTTGAGGGAGAGACACCAGCAAGGTGTGTAAGGCTGCTGGGTGGCAGAGTTATGGCCAGGGGATGGCAGGATCCAGACATGGACCTGCAGGGATGGATCATCTGGATCGTGCTCATCTGGGTGGCTTGGCTGGGCTCGGGTGGCCTTTCAGAGCAGATTCATTCACCTCACTCTGTACTCTTGTCTTCTTTGATGTTTTTACCCTTTTCCCCCTCCTTTGGGACGTGTTTTAGCCTTCTGAACAGAACTCGTGCTCAGTGCATTATTTTAAGCCCCCACTTGAATGGAAGGAGATGAGAGGCTGCCCAGACAATGCAAACCTTGTGTTCCATGGTCACCCAAGAGACTGCCAGAAATCGATGGCTGCTGGAGGCTGGCCTTTAAATAGAGTTAAACCAAACTGTGTCGGGAGCTCTGGGGATCCTTGAGAGCAGATTTTCAAGGAGGTCATGTACAGATGTTTCCCAGTTTTTGTAGGTTTCACCCTTTAAGTCTCCTGTGCTCAGAACTGTCTGACTGTGGCTCACTCCTGGCTCCAGCCAAAGCCTGGACTCCAGTCTGAGAACTGCCCAAGTGCTCTGGGAGCCTCAGGCACTGTTTCAAAAGGGATTAATAACCCTTCAGGAGCTGCTGATGCTTCACTGGGAGTTGGCGGGAGGCCCCCGCTGATTTTGGAAAGGTTTCTCCTGGAAGCTCCACTGCAGGAGCAAAGGCAGGAAGGGGCTGGCACCCCCAGAGCTGCAAATGAAACAAGAACCCATTCAGAGTGTGGTTTTATTTTTGCTGCCTCATAAATCCGTTGTGGCAAAGCAGCCTATGGAACTGGGAAGGGATTAACTTGGGAGGAATGAAGGTCTCCCAGGGGTTAAGCACAAGAAAGCTGCTGGTTCTTAAGAACAAGGAGCTGCAATGGGGCTGCTCATGTTGTGCAGGAGTCACCTGGCCTGGCTGCCCCGGAGATATTTGTGACTTGTAATGATCTGCAACCCTCCTGACACCTCAGCTGGCTCCAAGCCTGGGGCTGTGCAGGAGGAGACAGCAGGAGAGTGTCAGAGCATCCTGGAATCCCAGAATGGGCCAGGCTGGAAGGGCCCAGAGAGGGTCCCTGGTGCCACCTCCCTGCCCAGGCAGGGCCATCCCAGAGCACAGGGCACAGCATTGTGTCCAGAGGGCTCTGGAATATCCCCGCTGAGGGACACTCCAGCCCCTCCCTGGGCAGCCTGTTCAGGGCTGGGCACTGCCCAGGGCAGAAGTTGTGCCTCCTGTGCAGGGGGAATTGCTGGGCTCAGTCCCTGCCCGTGGCTCTGGTGCCACTGCTGGCCCCCGGAGCAGAGCCTGGGCCCTGCTCTGCCCCTCCCTGCACACAGGGACACCCAGGGCTGAGGGCCCCTCTCAGCTGGGGCTCCTCTTCAGGCTGAGCAGCCCCAGCTCCCTCAGCCTTTCCTGGGCAGGGAGATGCTCCAGTCCCTCCTCATCCTCACAGCCTGTGCTGGCCCTGCTCCAGGAGCTCCCTGTCCCTGCTGTGCTGAGGATCCAGAGCTGGACACAGCAATCCAGAGGTGCCCCCAGGGCTGGGCAAGGGGACAGAGTCCCTCCCTGAGCTGCTGGGAAAGTGTCAGCATGGGCAGGGATCGATTATCAATGGTGGCTCTTGGGAAGGGCAGTTTCTCTGTCCTGGTGATGGACACGAGGGTGTTTTGATGTGTGACTGTCACACGTATTAACTGCTGTCACGTGGAGCTGTGACAGTGCCAAGCAGCTTCTGTTGGGTGACACTCTCTTGGCACCAGAGTCTGTGCAGAGCTGTGTTAGTTTGGTAAGTTCCTATCGATGAGTTCATATGCAAAATCCCATTTTCTGGAACAAAAGGTGCTGATCTCAGAGCTGTTGTAATGCAAATAACACCAGTGGGATTAATCCCAACCCATCCTGGCCTCAAAGAAAATCCTGATGGGGCAGGACCCGTTCAGCTGCACCCTGGCACAGCAGGAGCCCCTCTGCTCCCACCCCATGGAGCCCACAGCTGTTCCAAGCTCCTGATGAATGCTCAGTGGGAAAGGAGTTCCAGGAAGTTTGGATAATCCATAACAAGCTGAAAGAGTGGATGTATTCTTTTCTCCATTCGGTTGTACCATGGATTGAAGGTGGAATTTTGTCCTGTGACCTGATTGAAGCAACAATGCTCTCTTTGGGATATTTGGTAAATATCCCGTTCCTCTGGAATGGAAGCTGTAAAAGGGGCTTTCTCTGGGATGCAGGAAGGAGATGGGTCTGTGGAAAATGCTGTCCCTGCTCTTTCCAGCCCATGTGAGAGGGTGGATGATGAGGTGATAAGGGCTTATTCCTGTTCTGGCACAAAAGGCAAGGGGGCTCCATGCAGGGTCTCATTTAATGCAGCTCCAGAGAGGCTGGGAGCAGCCAGAGGCATCAGAAAACCTTGGACAGTTCTGCTGATCCCTCTGGGAACAGTGACCTATTTTGGCCCCGTGCCAGCTCAAAAACCCAGCAGAGCTTGCTGTGTCAGAGCTGGGCCTCCCACCCTGCTCCAGGCTCAGGTGCCAAGTGCCAAAGCCACGGATGGGGTGCAGTGAAGGTGTCCCTGCCCGGGCAGGGCATGGAATGAGATGGGTTTCTCCAACCCAAACCAGCCTGGGGTTCCATGAGAAGCCTTGGCAATCTCGTGATGACTGTCCAGAGGTGTAGGCTGGATGGGAGGAGCTGCTGTGTCCATGTACATCCCTGGACAGGTGGGACAGGAGTGGAGCCTTGGGGGCACAGGGGGACCTTGGTCCCAGCCACAGGCACTGGGCCCGTGGGCATCGCTGTGCTGCTGCTCTGGCTCAGCACCTCTGCAAGCCTGGATTCCCAAAAGCCGGGGGGATTGCTTTGGAATGACAGTCTGGCTTTTTAGGGGAGGAAAGTGGTGACTATGGGAGCTGCAGGCAGAAGGTGCAGGAAGGGAAGGAGAGGGGGAGGCTGAGGAGGTTCCCTGGACTTCCCCAGAGATTCCAGAGAGGCTGGGTTGCAGTGGGCCTGTAAGGAAACACAAGGTGCCTGATGGCCCTGTCCTTGTCCTAAAGGACTGTCCCCTGTGGGACGTGTGCTCTCACGTGCCTCTGGAGAGAAAACCCCCGAAAAAGGTTTGTTTATGAAAGTTAATGGCAGGGTGGGAGAGGGAGCAGTGAGGAGAGTCCAGACCTGGCAGGGCTGCAGTGCTGGGGTGGAGAGCATCCTCTGCAAGGGTGTTTGTACAGCACAACAGGCTCTGGTCCAACAACCAGAGCCCAGAACTCCCTCGGGGACCTGGATAAACCAGAGTCTGCCACAGTGCCTTCCCTCCTCCCTCCCTGCCACCCCTCAGGGCACTGCCCAAGGCAAGCTCATCAAAGTCCCTTTAAGCTATTTATTTTTGGTGATTCCATACCTGAGATTCACCCTAAAGGGTTTGAAAGAACAGATTAGCTGAGTTTAAGAGTGTGAGTTATGAAGAGAACCTGCTCTGTGCAAAGCACAGGGGCACTGGTGATGACTCACTGGGCTTTTTCTTGACCATTAGTTGAACACTTTATGTCCAAACTGTGATAAAATTGCTGGAACGTGTCTTGCAGCTCTCAGTGTCCAGCAAGCTCCAGGAGGAAATATTTGCTTCTCTGGCTGTAGGAATAAAAGCCATAGAGACTTAGGGCATTGTTGTTGGAGCTCCATCCTTGGGACTCTCTAGCGGTGACAAATTCCCCTCTCACCTCATCTCCTGGAGAAAGGCAAGTGCAGCCCATTCCTCCTCTAACTTCCCAACTCCTCTCAATCCCTGCTGAAAACTTCCTGAGCTGAAAGCTGTCTGTCACTCTCAATGTATTATTTTATTCCTCTTTTGAGCACTTGATGTCTTACAGGAAAAATTCAACTACATAATTGGGCACTATTTGCAAAAACACTTCCTCTGCCTTTTTCTTTTTTTGAAACAATTTCTTGGTAATTTCCTCAGGTATCTCTTGGGTCTGGTGCTGTGAGAAACAGCAAGTGTTTGTTCTCTACTGCCTTTGCTCCATGATGTTGAGGATGTGATAAAACTCTGGTTGAATAAATGTATCCTACATCCTTTTCAAGCATATCTTTGCCAGATTGAAGGGTCCTGACGTGTCAATCTATTTCTGTGCAGAATTCAGTCTCTTTCTCTGTCCAAGCTCCTTTCCCTCCTCTCACCCTTCCTCATTCTGTTATCTCCCTTCCCAAGTCCCCCGAGCAGGGATTTATTCATCCTGCAGGTGCACAGCAGAGCCAGACAGCAGCACAGTTCCAGTTTGTTCTGTTTCTCTGACCAAAATCTCTCACACTGGATTTTCCTGTGGCTCTTTCCAGAGCAGCCTCCACACCCCTCCTTGGCCAGCAATGCTGAACCTAGAGCTCAGCATTTGGTAGGGAGACTGGGAGTGTTTTCCCCTGAGCAGGGTTTGGCACTGAAATTCAGCTCTTTAGACCTCAGGTGCTGGATTCTGTAAGATTTTTGTGCAGCTGTTGCACCAATTCAGGGTTAGCTCCTCCTGGTTGACACTGTGCCATTAACGAAAGCTGTCATTGCACTCACACACCTCCAGTCTCCAGGTAATTTCCCAGTAACTGAGTGGGTCTATTTTGTACTTTACAGGGCTCTCTGGGGCTGCAGTGGGAAGCTGTTTCCATTATGAAAACTGACTGTTCATCTTTGCTTCTGCCTCCTTTTCCCTTCTCCTCCAGAATGAAAAGGAGCACAAACAATTCCATCGCCCTTGCAGCCAGGCAGTGTCTCCTGAGCAGTGCTGGGTGCTCACCCATCAGCCTCCCCCTGCCTGAATTCCTTCCTCTCCTGATTCTGACGAGGTTTTGATGTCACCTCTTCAGCGAGTGATTGTTCAGGCCCCTTTTTGGCCGACCCCACTGCTCCTATCCGAGAACTTTGTCACACCCAGGGATCACTTTCTTCCCTGGATACACTTTGAGCAGTGCCTTTTAACTCTCCTGATCTGCTGAGTTGCTGCACAACCTTTTTTCCTTTTACCTCTGGTTAATTTGGCAGTCTGTGATTATTCCAGGTTTGCAACAGAGAGTTTAAAGCAGTTATTTTAATCTTTTAACTTCTCCTTTTTTATTTATATTCAAGTAGCTTCTCAATTTTTAATGTGTTATATAATTTTTTAATTATATAACAATCAGTGTATTGTGAGTTTGTACATTTATACCTTTTTATAATTAATATAAAATTTATGTATTAGCCACAATACATCTATGTGTACTCAGGCGTATACATATATATTAAATGATGGATTTGCAGTCATAGGAGCAATTCTGACACCTTGGATTGCTCCTGGCCATCTCAGAGGCAGAGTTCCTTTTCTGCTTCCAGAGTTGATGTTTTCACACCCAACAGTCCTTTTTTTGTTCCCCAGCACTGCCAAGGCCACCACTGCCCCATGTCCCCAAGTGCCACATCC
>VZTB01004914.1:200606-217187 GCA_013397245.1 Thryothorus ludovicianus | reverse complement strand
TGAGCCCCTTCCCAGCTCCCTCAGCTGCTCCTGGAGCTCCAGCCCCTTCCCAGCTCTGTTCCCTTTCCTGGACACACTCCAACCCCTCAAGGTTTATCCTGGAGTGAGGTGCCCAGGACTTGACCCCAGGATTTGAGTTTTGGCCCCACCAATATTGAGTGAAGTCATAGTTAACCATCACCACTCATTCATTGATGGCTATTTCAAACCTCTTTCATTTTGAAGTCACTTCTGCATTGCTGTGACAGTGGTCAAATTAGAGGTGGCAGGACTATTCAAGCAGGCCTAAATTAAGTAATAATTGAAATGTTTGAAGGAAAATGAGAATGGTTGTCAGGGTCAGCCTTAAATATGTTTTGCTAGCAGCTTGCAGAAGAATTCTGATGAAAATTGCAGTGCTGTATGAGCGATGATTGGTTTTTATTTCAAAGTAAATAAGTAGAACAGGAGAGAAAGGGGGAAGACACACAAGAGCACAGTTAATAAGATTTATAACCAAATAAAAACTTTTGCACAGTGATATTGCATGAGGTAAAGCTTCAGAGTTTAAGTAAGGAATAGATTTTGCTTACCAAGACCCCAGAATATTTGAAAGCACATTGGATTAATTTATACATCCCATGCTTTATGGGGTATTTATTTAATTTGGGGAAATGATGCCCCTTTTGATAAGTAATAGCTCAAAGTGCTGCTGAAAAACAACAGCCACATAGAAAAAGTTATTTTAGAGATTTCAAGAGCTGCCAGCCAAGTCCTGTTTTAGAAAAACACGTAAATTCAAGTGCAGCGTGACTTCAGTCGAGGCACAGTCACACTGAGGTGAAGAGACTGCATCCATTTTTCTTACAAACCCTTGCATTTGCTTTCCTGAGCCAGGAAAACCAGATCCTCATTTCCACAGGAGCACCAAGAGCTTTTTGCAGTAGCAGCCTTGGATTGTTTAAATCACCTGACTCTCAGTGCTTTGGGCTGGGGCCAGGGTGGGCATTTGGCACAGGGGGGACCTGGGGGGCTTGGAGTTCTCTCCAACCTCAGAGATTCCATAAATGTGGTTCTGTACCACAGGACCACTTTCAGAGGAGCACTCTGAGATGCCAGGACAGGTGACAGGGTTTCAGGTATTCAATATCTGAATCCCAGTGCTTCCTGTGTTTCCAAAGGCTGGGATCAAGCCTTGGTACTTTCAGAGCCCTGGGGACAGTGACCCTGTCCTGGGGTCACAAGGCCCAGTGCCACCAAAGAGGGATTGTCTTTCTCTGCTCTGGGCTGGGCCAGCCTCGNAGGCTGGGATCAAGCCTTGGTACTGTCAGAGCCCTGGGGCCACGAGGCCCAGTGCCACCAAGGAGAGATTGTCCTTCTCTGCCCTGGGCTGGACCAGCCCCATCTGGAATATTGAATATCGTGTGAAGTTTGGGCCATGAATCCATTTGGAAGCATCCAAAGGAGGCCACAAAGAAAGTGAATGGCCTTGAGGGGAAGAGGAGCAGCTGAGGGCGCTTGGTCTGTTCAGCTGGAGGAGACTGAGAAGAGACTCATCTCAGTTCCAACTTCCCACTGAGGAAAACAAGACAGCCAGTTCCAATCCCTGCTCTGTGTGACAGGGACAGGACCCAGGGAAGGGCTGGAGCTGTGCCAGGACAGGTTTAGGTTGGATTTTAGGGAAAGGTTCTTCCCCCAGAGGATGCTGGGCACTGTCCAGGCTCCCCAGGGAATGGGCACAGCCCCAAGGCTGCCAGAGCTGCAGGAGCTCCCAGGGATGGGATTGTTGGGGTGTCTGTGCAGGGCCAGGGGCTGCACTCCACGATCCCTGTGGGTTCTTTCCAACTCAGAATATTCCATGATCCTGTGATGCCCTGAGTGTCCTCACCCAGTTCCCACCCACACCCTGCCCATGGAGCCCATTTAAGCCCAGCCTGCCATGGGTACATTTGCTCCCATCCTGTCTCCTGGCTGCACCTCCACTGCAGCTTTGTTTTCATCTGCTCCTGACTGAGCTTTTTGGGTGGAGTTTCAATCAAGTTTCTCCCTTTTTCCCCGAGCATCACCAGCACTCAGCTCTGCTCACGGAGTTCAGAGCCTGCAGGACTCCTTGGGGAGGACACTGCTGCCCTGGGGCCATCCTTGGGCCCTGCTTTGGTCCTTCCCACCATGGAGAAGATCCCCCTCTGTCCCTCCCTGACCCGACATTCCAACCTGGAACCTCTCCTGCTAGGTCAGTGCCACCATGAGGAGTGGCAGTGTGGGTTGGGGGTGAGTTTGTCTTCCCGCTGGCATCTCCAGGAGCTGATGGTGCAGTTAGGAGCAGGAGTGAAGGTGGGATGGGATGGCAGAGGTCTCCTTGGCTGGCTGGCATATCCATGCCCTCACACTGCTGCTAAAGCCCTGCTCGAGCCCTGGCAACTCTGAGAGCCCAAAATCTGCTTTGCAGCTCCGCTGGCTGTCAGAGGCTGCAGCTCTGAGTCACAGCAGCTCTTTGCCCTTCCACGCTGATTTCTCTGGCACTCTTGCCTGGCCATCCTCACAAACACCTGCTGGAGCCTGGCTTGGAGCCAGACCTGCCAGGTTTGCACCTAAACCCTGTTTCTCTTTCCTCGTGTTCTCTTTGCTCCTGTTCTCTTTGCTCCTGTTCTTTTGCTCGTGTTTGGTTCCTGGCTGGGGCTTTGAGGACAGAAGCCTCTTTCCCTCTTTCACTGGTGCTTCCACCTTTGCAGCAGAAGGATTTCCAGGGAATTTGCTGCAGCACACGGCAATTATGTGACGGAAGTTGGGTGAAAGGGAGCAGGAATAATTTGCAAGTTCTGCCAGCAAAATCTCTCTCATTTTTGTTGTTGTTGTTTTCTTCCCCATACCTTGGCAAGACTCTTTCCTGTTTTTCTTTCATTTCATGGCAAACACACAATAGGAACAGGAGGTTAATCACTTGGAATTGTCAATTTATAATTTTTCTGACGTTGCCAGTTGCTTTTTCTAAAGACAGTGAGCAATGTGTGAAGCCCTTGTTGGGTAACAGACATAATTGGATGATATCTGAATTTCCAAGAGCTTTTAGGAACTCAGCACACTCCTTCCCTAATATCCTGTGGCTCTGTATTTCTGCTAATAAACTGAATTGTTTAAGTTAAATTGACCCCAGAACTGCCACCCTGCAGATTTTGAGAACAGGATATGAAGGAAAAAATAGCAGCTGGAATGGAAGATTCTGTGAAAGAATTCCAGGATGTCAAAAATAGTATTTTTGTCCAAATCCTTCTAGCAAAGCTTAGAGGATCAGCCCAGGTACAGGAGAAGGAATAAGAAATGATTGTTACAGATCCAAAAGGTCAGATAAGCATGGCTTGGTGAACAGGGAAAATATGCCTGTAAAAGTAAAAATGAGTGAACTTTCAGCTGTGTGGGGATGAAAAAGGTGGCTACAGGGAGGGAAAAAAGAAAATTTGAGTCAAATTCTGCCGAAGTTGACAGCTCTTTCCTCTGCCAAAATGGTCCCTTCTGGTTTGGGTCAGGAAGCAGTTTTGAGTCAGCTGAAGCAGTTTGGATTTGGTCATTTCAGATTTAGAGGAATTGTTCACTTAATTTTTTAAAAGCAGATAATTTTAGTTTGCATGTGAAGTTTTCCAGTGAGAAGAGTGGAGCACTGAGCCCATCCCTGGGCTGGGAACAGCCAAGGCAGCAAGGTCTGGAGATTCCTGGATAAACCCCAATCCCAGCTCCAGGTCCTGTCCATGCTCCCCTTCCCAGGTCTCCCAGGCACAGTCTGTGTCCTGTGGTTCTGGACCACATGGAAATTGCAGTTTGCAGTCCCGAGGTTCATCTTTGGTGCAGCAGCGATGCAGGAGCTGGGATGTGCTGCCTGAAGGCAGCTGCCTGCTCCTCTGGAAAGCAACACTTGAGCCAAGGCTTTTCCCTCCCAGCTCCCAGCGAGTCTTTGGGGGGTTTCCCTCATGTTCTCCTGCTGCTGCCCTGCCCTGTGTGAATCATTGGATATTCACTGAACATGGAGATACCCCCAATTTCCTGCCTGTTTTTGCCTGTGGGATGAGCTGTGTGAGCTCTTCACTCAGTGCTGGGGATATTCAGGCATTTCCTGGAGCTGGAGCAGTTCCTGATTTCTGACCGCTGAAGTTCCAGCCCTGCACTCTGCTGTTCCCAGGCCCTCCTGACTCCCAGGCACAGGTGCCCTCCTCCCACTCGAGTGGCTCCCCCCAGAGCTGCCCCCAGAGCTGCCCAGGGCACCAGGGCCTCCTCCTCCCTGCAGACACCACTGGGCTCTGGTGAGCTCTCCCCTTCTGGGCAGATCTTCCTGGCTGTTATCAACTGCCAGGCCATGAAGGGGTCCTCACCAGTCCCCAGCATTTGTCAGGTTTGGGTTTTCTGTGCTGGATTAAAGCCACAGAGGGATTTGGGACTGAATTGAGATGAACTTTGGGTACTGCTAAGACCATTGAGAGAGAGATCATTTGTGTGATGCGTTGATGGATCACTGGATGTCCTGGAGGAGGCTGGGGGGGCTTTGCCTCTCCTTTTGCCTGATGTGAGCTGTGGGTTGTGTGTCTCAGGAAAATCCTGTGTGTGTGTCCCAGTGACAGCCTCACCTTTACCTACTGCCCAGCCTGAATCCCACCTGGACACATCAGGGGCCATCCAAGGCACCATTCCAGTGAGGAGAGGAGTGCTCATGGAACTGCCCTTCCATCCCCACAGGAACAGAGCCACAGACAACCTTCTGTCCAGGTGCCAAGGGCCTTCCTTCAGCCTTTTCCTCAAGTGAGAGGGCAGCTCAGGCATTCAGGATTAACTCCTGGCATGGAAGTGCCTGCAAGCCCTGTTGGAATCTTGGAAGTGACTGAGTGACCTGTGAGTGGAAGTGTTTTGGGATGAAGAGTACAATGATCCACTGTGTCTCTCCCCTCCTCTCTGCCCTTCCTCAGCCCTCTCTCATATCTGTGATCCTCTCCACCATCCTCTGCCTCTCCTGGAAAGAAAAATGAGATGTGAAAGAGGCACTGAGGGAAATCTGTGACTGCTGCTGTCTCAGCACCAGTCGAAGCTGTGTCCTTTCTGGCTTGTCAGGAGGAGCTATGGTGTGAGGGAGCCCTGAGCCCTAGCCAGCCCTGGTACCTGCTCCCAGCCCCTCCTCCAGAGGTGAAGTCTGGAGCAGCTGCTCGTTTTCATTTAACCTGTGGGGTTTGGGCTATTAATAAGCCTGGAAAATAACCACATGTTCCCTGAATAATGTAACAGATGTTAAATTCCCCGAGATGAAGAGGTGTGAGCCTGATGGAAGAAGTGATGTGAAGACCTTTCTTTTTCCTTGGAGCTGTTTCTCCTCTCATGAGCAGAACTGATTATCTGCCAGCAGAGAGAAAAGAAAGCAGTGTCACCCCCAGTCTGGACCCATCCCACCTTTGCTCTGTGCCTCTTTGTGCTCCTCCTGCCTCTCCCCAGCAGCACATTTTGGAGAGGCATTGGGGATGTGCCGAGACAAGAGCGGCTCTGTGAATCACCATGGGCGCCGGCTCCTTCCATTGGCACAGAGAGTGAGGAGGAGGAGAGGGAGCCCAGGGCCAGGAGCTCCAAGTGCTGGGCTATCGAGGGGGCTGGGTGGAAAATACCGTCCCAATTAACCCTTTCAGTGACACAGTGGCCACCGAGGTGTTCACAGCCTCAGTGGGGTGCTGTGAGATGGACTAGAGGTTAGGACAGAGGAGGTGTCTTTGGCAGGGGGTTAAAAAGGATTTCATTCAGTCTTCTCTTTGATAATTCTTATTTTTAGGGTTGTTCCAGATCTTTCTTTGTCACAGGGTGAGTACTCCTAGGAAAAGGACCGCAGCAGTTGAGGGTGGTGTTTACCCACAATGGAGCTCTTCCTAAAATCCCTGCCGTGGCACCTGGCATAAAGATTGAGGCCTCACCTTGAGGATGAGGCATCTCCAGTCCTGTGTCCAGTTCTGGGCTGCTCCAAGGAAGACACTGAGGGGCTGGAGTGTGTCCAGGGAGCTGGGAAGGGTCTGGAGCCCCAGGAGCAGCTGAGGGAGCTGGGAAGGGGCTCAGCCTGGAGCAAAGGAGGCTCAGGGGGGCCCTTCTGGCTCTGCACAGCTCCTGACAGGAGGGGACAGCCGGGGGGGTCGTGCTCTGCTCCCAGGGAACAGGGACAGGAGGAGAGGGAACGGCCTCAGGCTGGGACAGGGGTGGCTCAGGGAGGACACCAGGAGGAATTTTCCCATGGAAAGGGTGGTCAGGGAGATCTGGAGTGTCCATCCCTGGAGGTGCCCAGGGAACGCCTGGATGTGGCACTCAGCACTCTGGACTGGGGACAAGGTGGGAATCAGGCACTGGGTGATCCTGGAGATCTTTTCCAAGCTCAGTGATCCTGGGATTGGAAGGTGGAGGGAAGCTGTGAGCAGCTGCACAGAACAGCTGAGCAGTCCCTTGGGAGAGCTGTGTCTGGATGGGGATTGGAGCCCAGGGGTGCCACATTCCCTGTGGGTGGAGAGAACTCAGCGAGACAGAAATCAGAGGCACAGGGACGGCTGCGCTCCAAGAGGAGCCGCTGGCTGCTCCCTCCCAGGGGTGACTCTGCTCAGACCTTCATTGCTGATCTGCTCCAGCATCTCGTGTTTCTCTCCTGCTGGCAGGACAGCGGGGAGCCCCTGTTCCAGCACCGTGCCCGTTTCTCCCAGGAACGCTCGGGAACACGGCTCAGGCACAGCCAGGGATGGGGACAGGTCCTGTGGATGGGGACAGGTCCTGCTGCGGCTGTGGCCGTGCTCCGCCACCACCACCGCTAATGGCACTGCAGGGAAGGGCCCTCCTGGATTCCTCCCTCTTTTCCCACATCCTGCACGGGGCAGGGACAGAAGTGAAAGAAGTGGCTTCCTACAGAGTGTGGAATTTAGCAGCATTTAGGACGTGCAGGGAATCTCCCGAGCACAGGTACCTAATCTGGACAGGTTGTCACAAGGCTGGATCCCTCAGGCAAAGAATTGATTGTTGGCCACTCAACAGTAAAAGAGAAAAGTGGGGAGCAAGAGACTGGATTTTGGGTGGTTTCTCCATTTCTGCTCAGTTCCCCTTCTCTTGTCCTTCAGGAGCAGTTGACAGCCTTGCACTGGCGTTATTCACTGCTCGCCGCTGATTAATGGGCTGCTAATGGCATTACTTATTTCATTATCCTATCTGCAAGATCAGTCATTATCTAGGGAAAAGGAAAGTCCATTTCTTACTGGCACTAAGTGGTTGGCTGGTGGGGTAAAGTGCAGGGTTCACATTTTGGAGGTGGAGAAAGAAGTAAATTTCTTTTCAGGAAAAAAATTTGCACTGAAAGTCATCTCCAAGTTTGTATTACCCAAGGAGTGGAGCTCAGGTATCGGAGGACGTGTTGCAAATCACAGAGATAAAAGAGGCAGCCCAAAACATAAGAATTGTATCAAGAAGGTGCTGTCAGAGGGCTGGGGTAACAGTGCTGGTAGTGATGATAACAATTACAATTAATAATAATTATAATTAATGATAATACACCTTGGAGGTCTGGGTCAGAGCTCAGGTGCTTGAGGTGTTGTGCAATTGCAGGCAAAGAAATTGTTGCTTCCAATTCAGAAAAAAGGGAGAGCGAGGCCAGCTGGCGAGTGACAGATGGGCCGGGGACAGCAGGGAGGGGACAGCAGGGAGGGGAGAGCCGGGGCGCGGCTGGCACGGAGCCGGTGTCGGGAAGGGTAACGAGGGGCAGGTGTGGGGCACCCGGGGGCACTGGGGCCAGCGAAGGGCGAGGGATGAAGTGTCTGCTAGAGCACAGTTAGAGCCTGGCTGAAGGATCAAGAGATTGGTGGGATATCCTGAGTGGCAAGGATCCGCGAGGATTGTGGAAGCCTAACTCCTGGCCCTGCACAGGACAGTCCCTAAACCACCCCACGTGTCTGTGAGCATTGTTCAAGCGCTCCTAGCCTCATGGGTGATGTCCCAAAAGGAGTGGGGATAGGGGGCAGCCAGGTCAGAGCCACGAGGAGCCGTGGCATGGCCACGCTGGCCCGTCCTGGCCGCAGAGAGAAGGAGAGCTGTGGCCGTGGGCTGGGAGTGGCCGCAGGGCCCCGTGGGGACGGGCAGGAGCTCGGTGACACGGCACAGAGGGGTTGGAGAGTTTGTGTCACGACTGGAGAGGTGACACCGGCTGAGGGGACACTCCGGGGGTCCCTGTGGTGCCCTGCAGGGACAGCTGGCAATGAAAGGTGGACGGGCGGCCGCGGCGCCTCCTCTTGTCCCAGCACATCCCGGGAGCGCGGGCTGGGATCAGCCCCTCCCAGTGGCACCTCCTGGCACAGAGCTGGGGCCGCTGCAGGGACCCCGAGCGAGGCGCTCCAGGCTGGCACTGGTGGCCGTGGGCTTCTGGCCGAGGCATTCATGGAAGTCCGCGTGGATTTGTGGAGGAGCCTTTCCAGCATCTGCCCAGCGCTTCCAAGGAATGCCTGTGGAAGCTGCGGGTCTGATCTCCCCAGCCCCGGGCTGCAGCTGGAGCCAGAGCTGGCCCTTCCCCTGCTCCGTGCCAGCTCTGCGCTGCCAACACACGAGCTCTGGTGCCCTGGGAGCAGCGGGGCTGTGTCCCAGAGCACGCCATTCCCATGGCATTGCGCATTCCCCGCAAGCCCCGCTTTTACTGGGAACCGAACATCTGTTCCAGATGTGGCCGCTCGGTGCCGGCGCTGCCGCGTTCCTGCCACTGTTGTCCCGCTTCCCGGCATGAATTATTGAGAGCCGGGGTTTAAATAAATGATAAAGCCTCGCCGTGCGTGCGCTGAAGTTTGTGTCGCTCCTCGCCCGCAGAGTCGCACTCTGGGCTCGCCTGGCCCCATGATGAGCTCGCCCAGCGCCCGGGCCCCGCCGACTCGACTGCCTGATGGGGCTGATCCAGGAGCCGGCAGAGGGGCAGCCCAAGCATGAAGGTGGCCGCGGGGATGAGTCTCCCGGCGAGAAGGAGGAGCCGCCGCAGCGGAGCAGGCAACCGGAGTTCCCCTCCTGGCAAGTGCTTTTCTCCTCTCCGATTCCTTTCCGGCGGCGGGAGGGAGGGAAGGACGCTCCTGCTCCCGAGGGTGGGCGTGGGGACACGGCGAGCGTGGGGAATGTCGCGGCGGGGAGGATCCCTGGCTCAAACCCTGGAGCAGAACCTGCCCCAGGCGCTGCTGAACGCAGAGAAACCCTCAGCACCTCCCGAGAGGGCGAAGGGACTCTGGGCTGGAGCCAGCGGTGGGTCCGAACCCAGCCAGCCCCTCCTTTCCTGCTGCCTTGCGCCTGGGAAGTCTGAGCGGAATTTTGGAAGCCCTGGTAGCCTTGGAAATTGATTTTTTTTTTTTCATTGCTTTCCTTTCTTCACCGTTTTGAAAAATGGCTTGACTCACAGTTGCATGAGGCTGTGGGGACTCACAGCAGACCATCTGTTTCAGCTGTTAACAGTCATTAATTCTGTCGTATTTTTTGCTACTTTTGAGACACTTCAGGGAAAAAAAAAACATGTTCTGGATGGCATTGGATGAGTTCAAAGTCACTAACATATTTTTCTCGGAGAAACAATGTACCGTGAATGCAGTTGTTCTCAAAGAAATAAGTTTTTATTGGCTTTCTAAATGGGGAATTTGTCTCCTGTGGCCATGCAGGAGGACACGGTGTTTATCTCCTTTTCACCATGTATTTGACTCATACCTGCACTGCAATTCACGGACTGAGCAAGATTTTCTGGGTTGAATCTATTGCAGAAAGGCTTTCATTTAAAAAAACATTACAGTGAGATTTTTGCTTAAGCCATTGCATTTCTGGGCCCAAGCATTCAGTGATTAACTCAGCTGGATCACCTCCAGTCCTCCTGCTCGGGCCCTGGAAAATGCCTCCCTCCTGGGACAGGTGCTCCCAGCTGATGGCTCGGGATTGTGGACAGAGAGCTGGGGCATCTGGCCTGGTAAATAACAGAACAAACCCATTCTAGTGTCACTGTCCCCCCCAGCCTGGGCACACTGACCCTCCTGCCTCGTGTTCCCTGAGCCAGCTCCTCCAGAGGGGCTGTTCCTGAGCCCCTGGCCAGGGAATCCAGCTCTCCTGGGCTTCAGCCGAGGTGTGTTCCCCACCTGCTCCATCAGTGCCTTCATCCAGGGCTTGGGGTGACCTTCTGGGATCATCCCAGAGCCCCCCTGGAGGCTTTCCTGTCGTTCATAGGAAGTTTTAGATGCAACAAAAAACCCCATCCTTGAGTTTCACGTGGATCATCAGGACAAAGGGGAGTGGGTTTAACTGCCAGAGAGCAGGGTTAGATGGGATACTGGGAGGGGAACATCCCCTGGGAGGGTGGGATGCCCTGGCACAGGGTGCCCAGAGCAGCTGTGGCTGCCCCTGGATCCCTGGCAGTGCCCAAGGCCAGGTTGGACACTGGGGCTGGGAGCAGCCTGGGACAGTGGGAGGTGTCCCTGCCCCTGGCAGGGGTGGCACTGGATGGGCTTTGAGGTTCTTCCAACCCAAACCCATTCTGGGATTCTCTGATTCTGTGATTTAAGGAAATGGAAAGAGGGAGTGCAGTACCTTGGGAACATGAGGTGGGGAGGTGGTGGCAGCTCCTCCAGGGGAGTCCTTTGTGCCACCACGAGGCTGTGGGGTGGGGAGGGCAGAGCAGAGAGCTCCAGGCTTGTGGCTGAGGATCTCTGCATCTGTGTCAGGAGGTAAAACATGGCCAGGAGCCTCCAGAGCTGCTCCTGGGGCTGCTTCTGGGGAACACAGAGCAAAACGGCCCTGCTCTGCCGGTGACACCTGGGAGGAGACAGCCAGGAGCTGTGGAGCACTTCCAGCCGTCCATTAGGACTGTGGCTCTCAGCAGAATTACAAACATGGCCTGGAAATGCTCCCTGGAGCTGGCCAAGGAGCCCTGCCTGGGGCTGGCTGGGGGAGCAGGTCCTTGGCAGTGCCTCTTGGGCTGTGCTGAGGCTGAGCCTGGGGTGTGGCACCGAGTGACATGTGGGGACTGGGGTGGCACAAGATGGCAAACCTCAAATCCCACCATGGGGCAAAGCCAAGTCCACAGGACGTGCCCTGAGAGCTCAGCTCAGGTCTGGATGATCCCGCATTCCAGGGAAGGACTGGAGCCACTTACTGACCTTTTCCAGGACATCCCTGGGTCTCTGCTCTCATTCCTGAGCAGGGGCTGTGCCCCGAGTGCTGGAGAGCAGCCAGGATGTGCTCGCCAGCAGAAGGTGCAGGAATTCACATCTGGAGCCTTGGAGATGTTTGGGGCCAGTGTGGTTTTCATTTGAGGCCTTTCCGTTCTCCATTGACTTAATTAAATAAAAAAAAAAAAAAAAAAACAAGGCAGGATTGGGCTTTTTTTTTTTTCCTTTTTTTTTTCTGATCAGATGCCTGGCTTGGAGTGCTACAGAGCAATTTTCATTTTGAAATTTCCTTTCATTTTAAAGTTCCCCGCAAGAATTTGGAGCTGCAAACCGAAATGAGGAGGTGTCAGACTTCACAAAGCAACCCAACCCCAAACCTATTCATTAACTCAAAAAACATCTTCTGTTTTGTCAATTTTCTGGGAAAAAAAAAATTAACTTCATTTTTTTTTTCTAATAAAAACATTGTTTTTTAAAAAAAAACCCTAAAAACCAAACCTGAATTAAGCAGAAATACTCCTCCTGATTTGCTGCTATGGAGAGAAATGGGGGTTGGCTCTTGGCTGAGGGCTGCTCTCGTCCTTTGCCCTTCTTGCTGCCAGCCTGTGCCATAAGATAGAGAATTTCTGGGCTATGGATGGAGATTTGTAGTTTTGATGAGGATAATTTGAGATCCTGGGGGCCCTGTTTGTTCCTGATGCCCCAACATTTGTTGGTTTTCCCAGCATCCATCCTCCTCCTCCTTCTCCCTCCAGGAGCTCAGAGCTTGATGCACCCCGAGAGACCCCACAGGGCCCAGCCTGAAAATCCCTGCCCACTCCCAGTTCAGTGAGGAAAGGGAAGGAGATCTCCCCCCAGCAAGAAATTTGCCCATTAACACCCCAGACACCAAAGTCTCAATGGAGCTCTTTCCTTGGAACCAGCTCAGATGCCTCTCTCTGATGGGAAGTCTAAAAATAAGCACATTCTCCACAAACAGCTTAAAGATGTTGAAAATGAAAAGCAACAAAGGCTGGAGAGTGGATGAGTCACTAAATTACAGGCCTATCTTTCGAAGAGCAAAACAAAACACACAGAGCCCCCCAGCCCTGGCTGCTGAAATTCGTGGATTTGGGGCTGGGCTGGGGCTCTCTGCCCTTTGCAGGCACTTGGCTGAGTCTCATGGGCTCCCAGGGGTGAAACCTTGCCCAGTTCTGCTCTGCTCTGTGCCAGAGATGCTCTGAATGACGAGAGGAAAGCCAGCCTGCCCAGCAGCACGAACAGGAGGTGCTGTTCTCTCCCACATGGGAAGTGCTGGAAGTTTTTTGGGATAAACCCCCTCACAAGAACTCCTGGGATGAGGAGCCTTCCTACAAGCAGTGGAAGGAAAAATTCCTGTCCACAGAGGGTTCCCTGGCCCCAAAGGAAGCCACAAGTGTTTGGACTCTCAGCTGGGGAAATTTCTCTGTGGGTGTCACTGCATGTCTCTACCTTTAGCTGGGTGAGAAAACACAATTTAAAAAACTCTCAATTTGGGATTTTCCCTCAAGGTCTCCTTTCAGTGTGCTCCACCAGGGTGGACTCTGTTGCAAAGCTGCAGCTTTTTTAGCATTTGCAGATGAGCTTGAATCAAAATGCTGGCATTTGAGGCGGCAGGAAAGGGGCTGGCCTGATGCCAAACCTGTGCCTACATCTGATGTTTGCAGCCAGCCCAAGGCTCTGGGAGAGGCTGGAATGAGCCCTTGGATGCCAGCAGATGGTGGGGCTGGAGGTGCCAAGGTGGCAGCCCTGCTGCTGAGGTGTGAGGTGCCCTCCTTGGGGCCTGCAGGGCTGCAGAGTGTCCCTTTCTGCCCAGGATGAATCCCAGGATGGTCTGGAAGGGACCTCAGAGGGATCCAGTGCAGCCTCAGCTATGGGAACACCTTCCACTCTCCCAGGCTGCTCCAAGCCACATCCAAGTGGCCTTGGACACTTCCAGGGCTGAGATAGCCACTGCTGCTCTGTGTCAGGGCCTCACCACCCTCACATCACCCCCAACACCCTCATCCATCCTTTTTGTGGCTACAGAAGGGTACAAAAGCCAGCAGCCTGGCCTGTGTCCCCAGCCCGCTGCGGCACCGCTGGCTCACTCCTGGGCCAAAGAACCCCTTGATCCATAAATCCATAACCTGAGCTGGCAGCTCCAATAAAAGCTGTGCCCAAAGATCATCAATCCTGGAGCAGAGCTGGCCCAGCAGTGATTTAATCTCAATATTCTGTTCTGAAATGTGCTAATTAAACTCCAGGAGAAAGCACCCAGTGCAGAAGCGAGGTGGAGGAAAAGGAAAAATGAAAGTTTCTCCTGGAATAATTAAGCACCATTAAAACATGAAAATCCAGGCTAGGGAGCAATTGTATTCCTTCCACCAAGTGTTTCATCAGAAATAATGGGGTGGAATTAAGCAATACTGAAAATGTGACTCTGAGTTGTAAAACGTCTCCCACTCGTGAGAGCCATGAGGCTGGGAAAGGCTCCTGAGCCCTCCCTGGGGAGGGGGACAGTGGGTGTTGCCCAGGATATTCCAGATTGGAGTGGGCAGAGCCCCCTCCCAGCACTGTGGGGAAGGAAGGATTACAGACCTCCTCCCTCTAAGGGCCTTCCCGATTTTCTGGGGTTTTCATTCCAGAGGGCCATCCCTAACAGAGCAAAGCTCTTTAATCCCATCGAGGACTTTCTTCTCTGAGGGGCTCCGAAGGTTGGCCCTCCAGGCCTCACATTTGGCTAAGAGGGATCTTTTGAAGCTACACAGCTCTTCTGGAACCATAGCCTGGCTTGCCCTGCCTCCCCTTGGACGCCCAATTTATTGCTGCTGGGTCTGCAGCACTCTCAGCCCTCGCTGGGCTCCAGACCCCAAACAAAGATCCTGCCCTGCTCCTGTGGCTTTGCTGGGCAGCTCCCCAGGAGCTGGGTGGGCCCCATGGAAGGAGCCTGCCTGGAGTGAACAGCTCCATGGTGAATTACAGCAGGTGCTGATCTCTCGTTGGAGTGACAGCAGTGACAGCCAGTGTCCCCAAGCAGGGCTGACAACAGCTCACTCTGTCACATTAGGATTTTATTGTCTCTGGCTGTATTGTTTCCAGGAGTGTATTCCAAACATGCTGGGGCTGATTTCTGAGGAAGCCCCATCCTTCTGGAGAGCTCCATCCCAGCTTCCCCTCCCAGCCCCAGGAGATGCTGCCCAGGACACCTGGAAACCAGAGGGTTTGGAGAGATCAGTCTGTACTTTAACAGAGAAAAGAGAAAAGAGCCATGGGCTGCTCTTATTGATGTGGACACAATCTGGAGATACTCTGGATCTGTTTAGGGGTTAATGAGGACTCAGTCCTTTCACAATTTTTAATAATAAATATATCGACCTAATGGATTTTCCAGCTACTGTTTTCAGCCATGAAGTTTGGAACATTTCTGGTTAATGTCTTCCAGAGCTAAAGGAAAGGAAATTAGCTAAAGGCAGGGAATAACTTTCCCAAATGAGGAGGTTTGCCCCCATTTATTCACATAGGCAGCCCAGATGGAGATGAGAGAGCTGCAGGTGAAAATTTTCTCATAGATCAAGGGAAAAAAATAGGAATGAAAAGTAAAAGGATGAGGAGATTCTTCTGCAACACATTCTGATGGAACAACATTTTGTGCCATCACTCACCTTCCACTGCTGATACTGAGTGCCTTACTCCTGGAGAAAGGATGATCTTCTCAGTGAATACAGGAAAGTAAATAACTTCATAAAAATGGTAAAACTGCAGGATGTAGCCTAGCCCTGATGGTTTATAAGGGACTTGGAGCATGGCTAAATTCCTAAATCTCCATGCAGGCAATGTCCAGACAGTGGGAGAGGGGCAGTGGGAGGCAGAAATCCCCCCCTGAGGCAGGATAGCTGAGTTGGTGGAGCAGAAGGGGTTGAATATCAATGAAGATGGGGTTTAGATGGGGTCAATCTGCATAGAGAGCAGAGAGAGCCAAATCTGTTCTGCCCCTGGGTCCTGAGCTGCAGATCATGTTCCTTCAGATCCCAGGAAAATCCCAGCGTGGGGAACACGGTGGCCCACGAGGTTGAAGGGAAGGAGAGAGGAAGGATTTTACATCAGAAAAGTACAAGGGAGACAAGATGTGAATTAAACACCTTTGAGCCCTAAAATCAACACTCTGCAAGCTTTGTTTGATGCGCACACGGCTGTGGGAGTGTTGCTGGAGATGACAGGTGTCTCTCCAGGCTGTTTTCCAGATCCAATTGAGGCAGTTTGAGCTTTGTTAGGCTCCCATCAGAGCCTCTCCTGCAGTCAGCTGCTGTCACCAGCACAATATCTCTGTTTGCTTTCAGCCCGAATTGGATTCACACTAACTTCCCCTGCTGGAAGTGTCCTGGCCCAGCTGTGCCCGAGGGGTCAGGGGCTGTGCTGGTGCCAGGCAGTGATCCAAGGACTGTGTGCCTCAGGAGCATTTCAACAGGGAGCTGGGAGCCAAGCAAGCTCCACCAGCTGCTGGTTCCAGCTGAAGGTGACTGCAACAGGGAAAGGGGGAGATTTGGTCAGGAGAAGGGCACTCCTGCAGGCACTTCCTCCTTCCCAGTGCAGAAATCTGTGGCCCTGGATCAGTGATGTGGCTCTCCCTGCTCTGCTGTCTCCAGCAGCCAGTGGGGCTGGGCAGGCTGGGGGGCCCTGGGTGCAGGGAGAAGCACAGCTTGTGCACACAGAGCACAGGACACACCTGCAGATGTGGATTCTTCTCCTCCACTGCTGCTGGCCAAGAAGTCCAAGACCATTCTGGCCAATCTGCATTGATGCAGCCAGCAGCACCAGGGCAGTGATTGTCCTCTATGCTGGCACTGCTGAGGGTCCTCCAGTCCTGGGGGCAATTTTGGGTTTCTCACAAGACAGACCCTGAGGGGCTGGAGTGTGTCCAGGGAAGGGAACAGAGCTGGTGAAGGGGCTGGAGCCCCAGGAGCAGCTGAGGGAGCTGGGAAGGGGCTCAGCCTGGAGCAAAGGAGGCTCAGGAGGGCCCTTCTGGCTCTGCACAGCTCCTGACAGGAGGGGACAGCCGGGGGGGTCGGGCTCTGCTCCCAGGGAACAGGGACAGGAGGAGAGGGAACGGCCTCAGGCTGGGCCGGGGGAGGCTCAGGGTGGATTTTGGGGAAATTTCTTCCTGGAAAGGGTGGTCAGGAACTCGAAGGAGCTGTCCAGGGATGCAGTGGAGTCCCCAGACGGGGATGGACGTGGCACTTGGTGACATGGGTCAGTGGTGGGCTTGGCAGTGCTGGGGCAACGGCTGGACTTGATCCTGGAGGTCTTTTCTAACCAATAATTCTGTGCTTCTAAAAAAGGAACTGGCGGCTTAACCCCCCTCCCTGCCGAAAGGAGACCTGGAGACACAACTTCCTGAGGGGCTCGGCCCCACAGGAGCGAGTCCCTCCCGGCACTGGATTTATCGGAG
>VZTB01004914.1:160353-198273 GCA_013397245.1 Thryothorus ludovicianus | reverse complement strand
GCCGAGCAAACCTGTGGCGGAGGAGCCAGCTGGTGGAGAGGTAAGTGAGGAGGTGGCGAAGGATGGGGAGCTCGGGCTGCCCCCCGGCCAGGCGGGGACGGAGGGGAGGGCTCGGAGGGAGCCGGCTGCGCGAAGGCAGCGCCCTCCCTTCCCCGGCTCGGGGGCACCGCAGCTCCACTGGGAACCTGTTGGGGCTTCAGCCAACGCTGCCAGCCGGCTCAGACGGGCCGGCAGCCGAGCGATCCCCGCGGGGGGACCCGCGGGTGGCCGTGGGGTGCGCGGGGAGGGGGCTCGGGATGCTCGTCCCCTCCCCACGGTACCCAGCCCCGCGCTGTGCGGCGGATCGCGGCTGTGGGCGCTCACACGCGTGTTTGTGGAGTTGCCATGGAGCGGCACAACAGCACTTTGGCTGCCCACAAAACCTTTTTTATTCGTTTCCTGGCCCCCTGCTCGTCCGTACCGGGTGATGTAATGAGAGCTCGGTTGTCTATGCGGTATCCTGCTCTCGGGGAGTTGGACACGGATGGAGATCCCAGATCCCGGAGCAGAGGGAGCATCCGCCATCTGTTTGAATGGATGGGTCCTAATGAATCTGTCAAACCCAACAAATGCACTTGACCGAGGAATTCGGCCCCAAACACCTCCTGATGCCGCTGTCGGCAACCAAAATGCTCCCGAGCAGAGTGGTGCCTGTCCCCGCGCTGCCTGCTCGGAGCCTGATGAGCCCAGCCCCGGCTGATTTCAGCTGATTCGATCACCAGGTTCAACACCTGATTTGCAGCGCTCGCCTCCTGCTTTCCCCCTCGAGCAGCCCCAGGGCTGCAGTGGGGAGGGCTGAGCTGCCGGGCTGTGCCTGGTCCTGCTCGAGCTGTTCCGCGGTTACTCAGCAGCTCCTCAGACCTTTCCCACCCACCAAGTTTTGCTGCTTCCACGGAGCAGCTGCCTCCCCCTTAGCGCCGTGCCGCGCTCGCCCGCGGGGCGCCTGGCGAGCTGTGTCTCCTCCCGGTGGCTTTGGGAGTGTTGGAAGTCCTCGGGATACGGATGGGCTGCGCCAGGAGATGAGAGCGGGACGGGTGCTGCGGTGGGAGCGGCCCCCCGAGCTCTGGGTACCGGAGGAGAGGTGTGTGATCCTGAGAGGCTCCAAGGGCTCGCTGGACTACAGGAGGAGCTTCCCGCAGCCTGGGAAATGGAATTTGCCCGTTGTTGAGCTGTAGAATAGCTGCACAAGGCCGGCAGTGGCACAGGACTGGAGCGCCCAGGGTGCTGGCATCACGTAGGCAGCTGCCACCGAAATGACACACTTGATTGAAGGCCAAAAGAACCCAATACGTAACTGCTGTGATTAAGCTCCATATGATGCCTCAGAGCAAGTAAAAACCCCTCCTTCATCTCATCTTGCTTGTAACGAGACAGCCGTTGCAGGGATCTCATTTGGGTCATGTTGTGGCTTTTGGGGGATTTTGGGGGGGTTGTTTTGGGTCGGTTTTTTTTTGCTTCTGGCTGTACACACCCATGACCTGCAGCAATCCGCACCCCCGCGATGCCCCCTGAGAGCCTGGGGCTATAGGTGTGCCGCTAGCTGGGAATACAAATCCGAGCAGGTAAGAGCTCCCGATGCCATTTCTTTACCAGGGAATTTTCCAGCTGGCTCCTCGTGGGTCTCTGCACGCTCCCTTCCCCCCGGAATGCATGTGTGGGACTGTTCCCGGGAAGGATTTGAAGGGGGAGCTTCATCCTTTCAGTCTGGGGAGTCTCGGTGGATGCTCGGCTGTTTCCTCAGAGGATGCGCTGGACCTGTAGCCTCTCTGCGCTGCACCCGCGGATAAAGGCTCTGCCCGGAGGGATTTGCATGGCTCGAGGCACAATCCCATCGGGAAGTGAGGGACTGCAGCCAGGTCCTGCTCGGGGTGAAGCTCCCAGGGGCTGTCAGGGCTGCAGGGCTCTCCCATGGGGATGGTCTGTCCTGCAGGAGCTGTGTTCAGCTCCTCGATTTCTCGGGAGTCTGCAGAGCTCGGCTGGTTCTCACAACGCCTTCTCTTAAGTTCTCGGTGGGGCAGGGGTTTGGTCCTGGGAAAAGAAGGATTTCAGCAGGGAACAAAAGCACTTCGAGAGCAGCTCTCTGCCATCCAGCCCCAGGGCAGAACTTGGCTCGCAAAGAGAGAGAAACCCAAACCAAAACAGAGCAAAAGGCTCAAAGGGTAATTTAACCCAAATATCTTTCCTTGCCGGCCTCAGCCGTGTGGGGAGTGGGGCTGAGCCTCCTTGTTGCCCGCTCCCCCCGTGCTGGCTCCATTTCCACACGGGTTCTGTCCAATCGCGATGTGCTGGAGGGTTCTGCTGGTGCAGCCGATCCCTTCCATACCGTGGCAGGTCTGCAACTACAGATCGATTTAGGAACAGCTTTTTGGTGACTGCTTGTCCAGGCTTTCCTGCCCCAGGCCAGGCACATTTCAGTGGCTGCTCCCGTGCTGCCTCCAGGAGCACTGCCCCTGTAAATTCAAAGCAATGTAACTTTCTCATCATATTTCTTTTTAAATGTCATTGTTTCTAAGCAAAATTATGGCTTGACCCATACAGTGATGGTGCTGTGCATGTTTTGTCCTCCTGAGTTGTGGTAAACTGAGCAAAATGCACATTGATAAACTCCTTGGACTAGAAATACCCTCCACCATCATTTTAAATTTGTGCTCATAGAGCTTTTATTGATTTGGGATGAAATATGGCAGGCAATCTATGAGGAGATGTAAATTCAAACAGGCAGAGCCTTCTCCGAAAATGCTGTGAATGTCAGAAGAGTTAGAAAATGTTCATTGTAGTCAGGTGCCTTCCTAAGGTGAACTGAGAGGGTTTTTCAATATTGTGTAAAAAGACCAAGTCAGTTTTATTCAGTTCATACAGTCCCCAGCTAATGGTGTACTGGGAATTGATGATATGGAGGACCTTTGCAAGGCTGGGGAGGCTTTAGCTGTGTTTTTAACCTGTGAATGTGGTTAGTGTTAAAAGTGTGAAGCAGAAACACAAGTAAATCCTGGGTATTATGTAATAATTTTTGGGCTATCATGAAAAGAGGGTAATACAATAGGGCAAACAAACTGGTTTATATATCTGCTTTTAATTAACTGCAGCCTCCTTTGATAAAAGCACTAACATGTGAAAATGGTTCTCAGAATAAAGACATTAAGCAGTGGTAATAAAAGCCACAGTCTGAATTTAGTTTGTTGAACCTGGAGTCCATGAGCAGGACCTGGAAAATGTAAAGAAATTCAGTGAGCAGTTCTGAAAGTGCCCTCTCATTCCTTGAACTTAACATCAGCTTGTGGAAGCCTGCTGAGCATCCTTGCATTTGCATTTTTACAGCAGGAGAAAAGCAAACCTGAAACATCTGCACTGAATTCTGTCCTCAGGTCTGTCCCTCAAATATCTGCACTGCTGCCCTCGGGTCTGCCCTAGCTGGGGCTTCCAGAGCCCTTTTGGGACCTGGACCTTTCCTGGACCTCCCTTTCCTGGACATTGTCCAGCCTTTTCACCTGGCTGGAGGGGTTGGATCCGTGTTGTTCTGTGCCTGGAGCCATTTTCTGTTGTGCTGGCACCTCTGCAGGTTTGGTGGCTGTCCCTGGGGTGGGGACACTGCCCAGTGGGGTGATGGGGCCCAATGGGTTCATCTCTGAACCCCAGCAGTGAGTGGTACCTGGGGCAGCTCATCAGAGGTGCCGATTTGGGGCTCTCTGGTCCCTGTATTTCCATGCCTTTGCCTGAAGCTTTTCCCTGCAGTTTGGATACTCAGGAATGCAGGAAGGTTAAAACGGGGCTGCTTTGCCTTTGAGCAGGGCCCAGGCAGTGGGGTTTGCCTGTGGTCCCTGGGTGTCCTGCAGGGCACTGCTGTGACTGGCACAGGTGACAGCACGGGCAGACACACAGGTGACAGCAGGGAGAATGTCTGTGTGCATCTAATTTCCTTGGGATCTCTTTCTCTTGGATGCTGGAATATTAAACAGGAACGTGAGCCAGCCCAAGGAGCTGGAATTTGTTTGGTCGTGGGAAGGGCTCTGCTGATGTCCTGCACGAATCCAGTTTGGCTTCATCCCTTCCCAGCCTCAATTCCTGGGGGTGGTGCTCTGTTCCTGCCCAGGGCCTGGTCCTGCAGGGTCAGGAGGACAGAGGCTCCTGGAGTTAATGAGCCTAAGGAGCCTAATGAGGTTCTCTGCCCCTCAGGGTGTGCAGGGCTCAGCTGCTTGCAGACATCTCTGTGCCTGAGGGCTTCCCCCTCCTGTCAAGCCTTGGGCAAACAGAGGAGGAAAACCTGGCCCTGCTGGTGCTCCCAGTCTGTCCCAGCACAGGGAACTGCAGGTGCTGCTGCCTCCAGGGACACTGTGACCCCCAGAGAAGTGTCCCATGGGCAGGGTTAGAATACCAGCATGTGTTTGTGCTGCTAATTAGCAAATGTCCCCAAGGGTTTAAGGATGTGTCTAGAGGCTCCCAAAGATGTCACCATAAAGTGTTCCTTGGGGTCTATTTATTCATTCAGCTGCAGAGACTCTGCTCTGACCCCTTTTAAAAGCAGCCCTCGAGGAGAAATGGCCTCTCTTCTTTTCCCCCTCAATATCCCTGACTTCTCCAGGACAGTGATTTCTCCAAGGGATCTCTCGGCACATCAACCCTTATACAAATGAGATTCCAAAGAGCTGATCAACCCTGCCAGGTATTAAGGTGGGGAAGAGCCAGCCTGAGAGCAAAGCCCAGAAAAAACAAGAAAATGAAGTCTCCATAACTGTTTCCAATTATCCAGTGTTGCTGGTTCTCCTGGTGTTTCAGGAAGAAACATGGAAATCTCTCAGGGTCGAGCTTGTTTACAGAGTGCTTGTGGGTTTCAGGCCTAGCCAGCATCAGATTTCTCCTGTATGTTCGCTGAAGTAAAAATAAGGATACTGTAATTTGTGCCACTCCAAGAGCTCAACGCTGCTCCAGTAGGAAATGATCACTGGCCTTCCTGGAACAGTTTTACTGAAATCTTCCCAGGAGCAGGAGCTTGCAGGGAAAGCAGCACAGACTGACTCTCCTCTTCCTGATAGGATCTGGTATCTGGGGAATCAAGGATGATGAGGTGCTCCAACATGGGCTGGGGCCAGGGAATGCACCAGAGCTTTGCAGCCTCACAGCTCTGGAGTTTGGCCCTTGGAAAAGGCCCACACCCAGGGACTGCTGTGTGTGGGATCACTGGGGCTTGGGGTCACAAGCAGGGGTTGGGGTTAAACAGCTGCTCTGAGAGGATGGATGGACAGACGGACACACAGACCACCTTTGGCAGCAGTGCTGCAAGTCCTGTGTGTCCACGGCAGCTGACATTCCCTGTTTCTGCAGGAGTGGAGCCATTGGCACAACAGCCCCTGCACCCTTTGTGAGCACAGCCCATTCCTGGGCTAGTGGCAATCAGCCTGCTGGTTCTGGGCACCTGTGGTTGGCACAGGTCTCCCTTTGGGTCTGCTCACCCTCCCCCTGCAGCCCGGGATCCTCTTTGGACTCCCTTGAATCCGGACCATTGTGTCTGAGGACACTTTTCCAAGGAAGCTGCTGGCCCTGGATGTTTGCAGGGGAAGTGCTGGGAGTGGATCTTGATTGGAATCTTACACCACAATCCACCCCAGTTTATATAAAATTATTCCAGTGTTGGGGTTGCCCTCATCTCTAATTCCCTTCTGCTCATTTCTGTGTGTTGGTGGCTCCAGTCCTCCCAGCTCCCAGGGAATTTTCTGTAGGAACTATCAGCCATTGCTTTAAAAAATAACCCTCACCAGATGTCCCAAAGCCTCCTCTAAAGATGAGGTCTGGCAGAAGTCACATTTATTGGGAGTAATTATTTGTCCTGCTAAGAGCCCTCAATGTTTTGGCATTTCATTAATAAGACGTAATCAACCACCAGGCTATTTGGAGTGTGTTACTCTGTCAAATCCGCTGTTAATTGTCATTATTTGATAGATTTCATGTTTATAATTACTGGTGTGTGACGCAGGGTGTGCTCTGAATAATCCATTGTGTATTGTTTTGTGAACCAGGGTGCTGGGGGTGCCAGGAATTGCTGCTGCTTGTGCTGCTTGATTTATGCCTGGCCAGGGGAGGGAACTGGACAGGAGGGAATGAACAGGAGCTCAGAAAAGTCCCCTCTAGCCAGGCTCAATGAGCAAACACTCAGCAGCTGTGAGTGGAGGAGAAAAGGGTTCAACAGAGCAGGAAAATGTGTTAGGGATGGGTTATGATGGGTGGGAGTCCATGAGTGACATTTCCTCCCTGCTTTGATGTGCTCCTCAGCTCAAAGCTCTGGAATTTTTTTCCTTGCTGTCAACAAGGACCTTGTTCCCATCATTGAGCTCTGAGTGATCTCGTGTTTTATTCGGGAAATAAAAAGGAGCTGAGTATTCCAGTGAAAGAGAATTGGGATCTTTTTGTGTGAGCAGCCAGGACTGCAGGGTGGGGTTGGTGTGAGGGGCTGGGCAGGGGTGGGTGATGCTCCAAAGTCTCTCTGGCACCCTGACCTTCTGTGGGTGCTCAGCCGAACCTGCTCCCCACTGGCTTTGTCCACCCTGACTGCTGGAGAATCTGATTTCTGGGAAGGGAGCCAGGAGAAGCCCTCTCTCCATGCTGGCAGGGATCTCTGGTGGGCACAGGGTGGTTCTGGGTCCCCTTGCAGCACAAACAGGATGGTCTGGGCAGGGAAAATGGGCTGCAGGTGGGCTGGAAGTGCTGCAGGACCTGGCAGCTCCAGTATCCTCCCCCCAGGGTGTCTCCTCGTGGGTTTTAAGGCCCAGGAGGAGCTCAGAGCCTCCAATGTGGGAAACAATCCATTAACAGCCCTGAGTTTTTACCCTTCAACTCCACCAGCATCTCCCAGCAAGGCATCAGGGCCTCGGGACAGGCAGGACATGTCCCTCCTGTGGCCAGGCAGGTGTGTCCCTTCTGGGGTGTTTGTTCCACAGGTTGATCACCTTTGCCATAAAACTCTGGCTCGATTCCCAAGGTGCAGGTTCCTTCAGCTTCCCTTCTGCCTGGAGTTTTGAAAGGTTTTTGTGTTGGTTTTGTGTCGACTGTGTCGGTTTCCTCTCCGAAATCCTTGTCACCTGAAAAAGGCTTTTTTTTGAGAACTCCTTTGTGGTGTCTCTGGTGTCCTGTAGAGGAACTCAGCCCACAGGAGGCAGTGGGAGGCTGGGCCTCCCTGGGGATAAAACTTTCATTCCCAAACTGATTTTTTCATGTTTCCAGGTGAATTATAAGAGGGGAGAAGAAATTAAAAATTTTGTTGCATTGATGGGTTTTTTTGGTTGGTGTGTTTAGTTTTTGTTTTTTTTTTTACTTTATAACATCAACTCAGAGGCTTTTCAAACCTGAAAGATAGAAACTTTTTACTAATCTTGGTTAAACACAACCAGGGACAGCAGCAGTGCCAGAAAGTGGAAGAGGGCAGCAAAAATCTGGGGATTTCTGTCTGCAGAAGGTGAGGATGAGTTTGGGAGCTGAGCGGAGCTTGGTGAGAGGAAATACTGGTGAGTCAGCGCTGCTGGTTCTTTAATCGGGCACTTTAAGCCTGTTTGGAGTGGAAAGGGTCTTTATCCCCTTGTCAGTGCCGCTCTGGCCCTGGGGACACACACGGAGTTATCAGGTCCTTGCAGTCCTCTCCTCCCGGCGGCTTCGAGCTGGGATCAGCCCCAGCCGCGCTTCAAAAATAACAAACAGCTCTGATTTCTCTGTCCCCTTGTGTTCTCACATGTGCGGCTCCAGACGGAAATGTTGGATTTTATACCTGACCTGGCACCCTCAGCTCTCCCTTTCTGCTGGAATTCAAAGCAGCAGAGATGTTTAGAGATGTGGTGTCTTTTCAAGTACCTTTTCTCTACTTTTTCATTTTGAATTTACTGCAGAAGGTGGGAAAAAAACTCCAGCACAAAACCTTCTGAAACTCCAAATGCTTTGTAGTTCTTGAATGTGGAAGTCTGTGGCTCCTGAGGTGCCATACATTGCACGAGGTCGCCACTCAGATCTTGTTTAGTGCCTTGCAGAGGATTTTGTTCCTCTCAGTTACATCTTTGAGTGCTGAGAATGATCTGCTGGTAAAGGCTTTGTTACCCAGTGATCACCGTGAGGAGTTTTATTGTTGGTATCCCAACCCAGCGTGTGCCAGACCTGCATTTCCTGCCTGAGTTAGAGGAACATTTCCTTAGGCTTATGCCAATAAATGACCAGAGAGAGCCCAAATGCCAGGAAGATTTGCCAAGGGCACACAGAGATGCCATGGGTCAGGACTGGGAATGACCCCTGGAGGTCAATTTGGATTTTACCCGGATCCCCCCCAGCAGATATTCAGTGATTCTCACATGTGTCGGTTCAAATCTTGTGTTTGCAGTCCATAGATCCTTGTGAAAGGTGGAATTTGTCTAGATGGATTCATTTGCTGAAAACGTGAGTGGAAAAGCTGGGTCTAACTTCTGATAACCACCCAGGAAAGTGGGAGCCCTCCTGTGTCCTAGAAAAGCTCTCAGAGGGAGCTTTAGGGCTCCCTGCACTCTCAGCCCAGGGACTGCAGCTCAGTCTGAGCAAATCTGGCTCCCTAAACCTGCCCAGAGTGTTCAGTGCCCTGTGCAGGCTCAGCAGGAGCCTCTGCTCTCTCTCCTGTTTATAAATATCCCAAATGTGCCTTCCTGGGGGTTTGGAGCTCTGAGATCAATAAATATTGGGATCAGTAGTCAACAAACACAGACTTCCTCCAGGACTGGCCTCCCTGGGAGGATCTATTTTAGGGCCTTCTTTTAAAAGACCCAGACTTTATTTTTCCCCATCCCAAGGCTCCTTCCAAGGCCACTTCTCTTGGTTTGTAGTACAGAATGAGCCTGGACCTTCACACCCCTGAGCTGAACCTGATTAAACCAGACCTGGGCACTTGATATCTGCAGCTTCAACCTTCCCACCTTGCTGAGCTCTGCATCATCCGAGCTCCTCCTGAGCCAAGAGGAGCCCTTGGAGCCCTGCAGGCTCTGCTTTTGGTAGCTTGGGCTCAGATTGCGCTCGAGGTGCCAAGTTTGTGCACAAAGTAAATTAAAAAAGAAAAAAATCTTTAAAGCTATTGTTAGCAGCAGGGAATGCAGGTGACAAGGGACAAAGTGACTTCCCAGCACAAGGATTTTGTCTTCCCTGAACTGTGCTGGCTTCAAAGCAGTCATGGGAACTTAGTCCAGCTCAGCCTCTCCCATGCCAGAGGTTAAGCCAGGCCTAACCCTGACCCTCAGCTTTCACAGCCTCCTTAGAGGGAGAGGGAAGCATGGACAGAGCTATGGGAAAGGAACAGAAACAGCAATGGAGCCTCTTTGGGAGGCTGATGGTGTCCCCTGGCTGGTGCCTCATGGAGGATCAGACAATCCAGCAGTTCCCCAGGTGACACCAGGGCTCTGTTTGCTCTGCTGTCCCCTTTGGATCCAGCTAGAGATCACACAGCCTCCCTTTGAGGACCATGGCAGTGGCTCAGCCCTGGGGAAAATGGGATCATTTCCTCCAAAATCCCTGCCCTTTGATTTAGATGATCAAATACTGCTGTGCCCAGGGAGAAGCATCTTTAACACCGTCACTTCATTTGATGAATTTTTAAAGGGTTTAAAAGTGACCTCAGGGACTTCCCAGCTCCTGTTCCAGTTTCCTGACCATCTGGTTTCTTCCTGGATTTTCAATATATTCCTGTATTCCTTTCAGTCCTGAGAAAGGGCTAAGAGAACAAAGCTCGTGCTGGTGCTCCCTTCCTGTGTCCTTGGCCATCCATGGAGGTGTGCTTTCCATTCTTCCAGCTCGGACTGTGGCAGAGCTGGAAATCTCCATTTTATCCTCATCCCACTTTTCCTCGTTTCTGCCTGCTCTGTTTGACACCATAGGGCTCAACATCCAGCTAGGGATCCTCCCAGGGTGCTCCCAACCTCTGGGATCCATGGAATTCCAGCTCCCTGGGGAAGGCATACACAGGATTCTGGCTGGGTGGGACACCCAGGTGGTGCCAAGGATGTTGTGTGTTCCATGCCTGAGGGTGGAAAACCAGGATGGACTCGACAGGATGGATTCCCAGGCATCCTTTGGGCTGCACACAGGAGAGAGGGGAACAAGGAACCTTGGCCAGAGTGGTGACCACCCTGGGAGATCTGGGATCACCAGAAATTGATCCCATTTCCATCTCAGAGATGGATCCTGGAGCTGAACCTTGGATTTAATGGTTGTGTGGGTTTTCATGGGCTCTGAAAGCTTTTTTGGGAAGAGCAGCACAGGGGCTGCTGAGGAATGGGAACCACAGACGTGAGCAGCATGGAGATGGTTTTTTTCTTATCCTGATGGAATATTGTTTATGAAAATCTCCTAAATTCCACAAAGGTGGCTGTGCTGAGAGGCAGGAATGAGGCTGGTGGTGCATGATGGGGGTGGGACCTGCTGGGATCCTGGCACAGGGACTGGAACCTGCCAGGGGACTGTGGGGACTTGTCCACAGACTTGGTGAGGTGTTCTTTGGGGCACCATGGGGACATTTCCACACACTTGGTTAGGGGCTGTTTGAGGGCTTTCTGGTTTAATGTCAATGTTTTTGTGGTATTTTCATGATACTATTCAAGAAGATTTCACTGCATTTGGTTTGCAAGTTGCAAAGCTCCCAGCCCAGCTCCCTGCTCAGGGGTTGTTGGACAGCTCTGGAGAAGAGGCAGGACCCCACTGCCACCCCAGTGAGGGGACACAGTGCTCGGATGTGACATTTGGAGAGGTAAAACCCTGTCAGTGCCCTGCCCCCCACACTTGATGGAGCCAGCATCACTCCACTCATGGTTTGAGTTTCCCAGGGGCTTGCTGGGCACTGGGAGCAGCAGCCACAGGGAACCTGGAGGTCTCTGTGTTTCTCACATGGACATTTTGGCTGCTTTCAAAGTGAACATGTCCTAGAGTCCCAGAATGGCTTGAGTGGGAAGGACCTATCCAGTGCCATGGGCCGGGTCACCTCCCACTGCCCCAGGCTGCTCCAGCCTGGCCCTGAACATGTCCAGGGATAAGGGAATTCCAGCCTGGACCAGTCTAGCTGTGCCAGAACAGCCGTTTTTTGACTGGCATTGAGCACTTGCATATTCCCATGAAGCTTTTATAGATTCAAGGGCTTTCCCACCCCAGTGCTTTGGAGCTCTCCCACTGCCTGCCCCTCCTGGGTGCTTTTTTGCTGTTTTCTCCCCCTTTCAGGCTTGGGTTTGGCTGGTTCCTGTCTGAGGGTGTTGAGCTGTGTGTCTCTGGGGGCCTCTGGCTGCTGGGCCCCTTTGGATCATCCCTTGTTAGAGCTGAGAGGTGCTGGATTCCAGAGGCTCTGCAGGGTTTCTGCTGAATGATATTACAGCTTTAAAAAACCTAATGTATCTGGGCAGCAGAATTTAATCCAGGATTTCTCACTCCAGGGTATCGTGGCTCTCCTCCAGCACTAAAACACACCACAGGATCCAGGTAGGAGCTGATTTTCAGCTCTTCAGCCCTCAGGGGAGAGGAATTGTCGTTTTTTTAATGGTTGTAGAAGCTAAGGCTGCAAAAGTGATTTCAGGAATGCTCCAAATCCATTTTTGCTGCTATTCCATCTGTGGATGAGCTCAGGGAGTGCAGGCCTGGAGTTTCCTTCACCCAGGGGCTGAGGCAGAGGGTGCCAGACCCCAGCCCCATGGGCTCACCAAACGCTGAGTCTGCTGTGCAAGCTCAGCCCAGGGGGCACTTAAACCCCTTTCAAGTGATTTGAAAAAATCAGTGTAATTGCTTTTAGTGATTCTTGGGGTTGTCCAACAGTTGGACTCAATGACCCCTGTGGGTCCCTCCCAACTCTGTGGTTACCCTGGGGGGTGGTTATCCAGAGAAAACAGGAATTGGTTGCGGCCTGAGTGGTTTGTGGTGGGCCTGGAAACAAATGAAGGTGGTGCAAAGGGCTGGAAGTGTCTCTCCAGTGATACCAGAGCTGACATTGTCTCTGAGTGTCCCCTGGCCAGGTAAAATTTCCATTTTAGTGCCAAGCAGGTGTCAGAGGGAGCAACATCTCAGAGTGGAACCCATGAATTGGCAAGAGCTAGGAAATTACAGATGTGCTTAATGAAACAGAACCCCTTGTTTACGTTTCTAATGTGCTGCTGGAGCAAACTGGCTCCCAAATAAAAATACTTAAAGTTACAATTAGGACTTATTTCTATAATTACTGCCAGAGAAATTCCTGGAATGCGCTGAGCAGTGCAAGAGGAGCCTCCTGGCCCTCCCTCTGTGCTTGCCCGTGTCTCCAGGTTGGTTTGCTCCTGTCAAAGCTGTTCCCAGCCCAGGGAGGCAGGAAAACTTTTGTTCCCAAAAGAATCCATCTATGTTGTCTGTATATTTGGTTTATTTGCTGTGGTGGGAACATATGGCTGTGGCAGAGCCAGATCATCCTGGTGGTTGTGGGGGTGGCCAGAGCAGCATTCCAGAGGTGGCACCTCCCTCCCCAGGCAGAGAAGCTGGCAGCACTGGGGGTGCCCTTGGGCTCCCCGAGGTGAGGGAGCCCCTGTGCACTGGGAGCAGTGGTGGTTTCAGAGGCACTCCCAGCCTGTCCTGGCCACCTCCAGCTCCAGGGAGTCCCTGGGTGGCTCTGGGGACTCTGTTGATTTATTTCTGCTGGAAATGTGCAGCCCAAAGCACAATAGGCCTGGGATGGGCTTGTGCTGATCAAATTCAGCCTTGGTCATGACAAATCTTCCTCTTAATATTTCAATTGACTTTGGCAAACTCGCCTCCTCCTTGTGTCTCCTAAATCACAGGGTGAGTGCTGCTGACAGTAATTCCCACTCCTGGCTGGGCAGTGCCTGCCCTTCCTGGGGCTGGGACCTGTGGAGTTTGCAAACACCTCCCTGCTCCAGCCTCCCATGGAGTGGGATTTTTCCTCAGCTGTCGGATTTGGGAAATGGGAACGTTCTTTGTGGGACCTTGCTCGAATGTGGATGTTCTCTCAGTGGGGTCTGGAGCTGGGGCCCTGCAGTGATGGGCACCTCACTCAGGGTGCTTGGCTGAACCCTCTGAGGGGGCTGCATGCTCTGAGTGGGGTCTCAGGGGTGTCCAGACCCTTCCATGCCTTTGCAAGTTGTGCTGTTGGGCAGCACCTGACGGAGTCCAAGGCCAGACTGGATGGGGCTTGGAGCAGCCTGGGACAGTGGAAGGTGTCCCTGCCCATGCAAGGGTGGTTCAGGATGGGCTTTGAGGTCCTATCCAACCCAAACACTCCACAGTGCTGTAACACCGTGTAACCTGCAGGCCAGAGCAGACACCTGTGCTCTCTGTAATTGTTACCAAGACTGAAATTTGCAGTCTGAGTGTTGGGAAATCCTGTTTTCCTAAGGCTCCACTGCTCTGACTCTCCTCACTCCTCTCCAGCACTCAGAGGCAGCAGGTGCTTTGTTGTTTGTTCCTTCAGCTCCTGCCTCAGACACCGGGTCTGAGCTCAGCCCACCCCTCTCACACCCAACTGCAGCCTGGGGCGCCGGTCCAGCTCCTCCTCCAGGCCAGGCTTTGCTCCAGTCTCATGAAACCAAGGTAGATAACAACAATCACCCCCTCTTTTCCCGTTTTCGTGGCAGGGAGAAGATGCCATTCCACCATGTGACAGCTGGCTTGTTGTACAAGGGCAATTACCTGAACCGCTCCCTCTCGGCCGGCAGCGACAGCGAGCAGCTGGCCAACATCTCCGTGGAGGAGCTGGATGGTGAGTGCTGCCCGGGGCTTTGCCATGGGGAAGGCTCCTCTGCACCTTCTCTTGCTGTCCCATGCATGGAAGACAAGGTGGGAAGTGGGACAGCTCAGCAGATCAGGGGCACAGAGAACGCCCCTGGCCAAAGTTGTGCTGGGAGATGTGGAGTGATTTTAATCTCAGCTTTTGTCCTTCTGCAGCTTTTTGAGACATTAAGCGTGCATTTTGTGGGGAAAATGAAAAAAATTTAGGCTCATACTGTCCCAAAGACGTCTTTAGCCTTCCCTGGGACCCTGCAGAGCTGAGTCTGTTCTTCCCACCAAGTCTCATTTGCTTTGAGGGCTTCCCAAAGGGAGGTTCCTCTCCTTGTCTCAATGTAAGAAGATGCATGGAGGTTGCTTGTGGCTTAAGAAGATGGAAAGAGTTTTAAAATTCCATTTTCCAGATCAGTGGTAGGGAGCACAGAGCAGCCTTAGTCTGGCATGGGCCATCAGAAAGGTTGTTCACATGTGCTGCCTGGAGGATCCCATCATTTTCTCCCTGGAAGCTGCTTTGTTAGTCCCCTCTGCCCTGGCCCAGGATGTGTAGCCAGGTCTTCCCCATCTGGTTCAGGGGGGAAGGTCTCTTTTTGTAGAGGATTTATGGCTCTCCAGGGTCATTTCTGCATTAAATAATTATTGTTGTTGGCAGCCAGTCTTTGAGTATTGTGGAATGAATTGGAGCTCTTACTCTGCTCTCCAGTGTACACTTGGTACAAGCCACGGTCAGAATCAGTGGCCTTGATGGAGAACTTTTTGAGGGAAGGACCGAGGGAAGGGTGCAGAGCAGAACTGGTCCTTTCAGGACAGCCTGGAGGCATTTTGGAGAAACAGGAGGCCAACATTTCTGCCCACCCTGCCCCTTTTCTTGTGTGGTTTGGTAAACTAGACCTTCATTTCCCAGCCTTTCCAATTCAGAGCATTTGGGTTTGTGAACATTACATGAATTTAGCTCAGGTACCAACAGTGTTTTCCCAATGTGAGTGTGAGGACACAGCTCGGGTGAGAGACAACCTGAGAAATCAGTTCTGTGCAGCTCAGCTCAGACACAGGAACTGCCAAGGTCATATTCTGGGTTCTTCTCCTGGAGCTTGGCATGAAGGTTTGAGTTCAGCAGAATTGAGCTGGCTCAGCTTCTCCTCATCCCAAAGATGTCAATATTATGGCCAGGCACAGCTTTGCCTTGTCCCTGTGCAGGGTCAGGGAGCTGCTGAGCACACACGAGGGAGGAGGTCCTGCAGCTCACTCCAAGCACAAACAAGGATTTTCTGTTATTCCTGTCCCAATTAAAGTGCAGCTGCTGTAATGGCCCATGAGATTTGCAGAGACCTGTCAGAAGGTGCTTCAAGTGGCTCTGGGGCTGGAACACCTGGTAGGGCCATGCAGGGCATGGGGGATGCTCGTCCCAGCTTTGCTTCCCTGCTATTTGCATGGAAACGAACAGGTTTCCATGTGCTGGGTGAGGGAAGGGAAACGGGCACTGCTGGATTAGGGAATGGAAACGGGCTGTGCTGGGTGAGGGAAGGGAAATGGGCTGTGCTGGATTAGGGAATATGAAAGGGCTGTGCTGGATTAGGGAATGGAAAAGGGCTGTGCTGGATTAGGGAATGGAAACAGGCTGTGCTGGATTAGGGAATGGAAACGGGCTGTGCTGGATTAGGGAATGGAAATGGGCTGTGCTGGATTAGGGAATGGAAACGGGCTGTGCTGGATTAGGGAATGGAAACGGGCTGTGCTGGGTGAGGGAAGGGAATCCAGCCTCAATTCCACCCCTCCCTGCTGTCCCTGATCCTGTGCGGATCCGGGACCCCTCGGGCATCGCTTTGTCCGCGGGAGCTGCGGGAGGAGCTGAGCCCAGCCCCGCCTGCCCCGGAGAATCCGGCGCTCCAGAGCTGCGGATCGCCGCCGTTAATGACGGGCAAAGAGGGAAATGAGGATGGAGGAGCCGCGTCCGGAGAAGGAGCAGCCGAGTGCTGCTAATCGGAGCGCCACTGAAGTGACCGTGCGGGGGAGGGGGAGCGCAAGGGACACGGTTTGTGTCCCCTCACAAAGAGCCCCCCTCGTGCTCCGAGAGGTTGGACAGAACCCTTCACCTCATCATCCATTTATTCCCTGCCTGTTAAGAACAGGCTCGTGCTCGAGTTAAGATCCATTCTTTTCGTTGTAGCCTTTGCTCTGCACCCCTCTTGGCAAAGGCTTTTGGCCGCGAGGATGTCCCCAGCTCTGGGACAGCACCGGAGCTCCACCTCAGGTTGCAATCCTCCACCTGCAAACACGGGAGTGGCACCCAATTGCTTCGTGCTGCCAGAGCAGCAGAAGAAGCTGGAGATGCTTTTCCTTGTGCCAGCAGTGTTCAGCCTCTGGAATTTATATTTAAAATGAAGCCAGCAGTCTCCATCTCCCTGTGTTTTGTCTCTAATACCAGATCAGTGCCTGACTGTGCTGGTAATTGGGGAAGGTTCACTGCCCAAACCCCAAACAGAATTAGTCTTTCTGCCTTTAAGCATAAACTGTCTGAGGATGAGTAACAAAATGTTCTTCCTTGAGAAGTTAATGTCAGGCTATTGGAGCTCTGTGGATGGATCAAGCTGTGAGAGCTCGATGCCAATAACAGATTTGCATTTCATCTTCCAGGCTGGGGAAGAGATGCCAAAATTCTCCTTGGTTTCTTTTTCAATGAGATTTCGGTCCTGAGGGAGTTCCAGCCTCTTGAGAAATTCCAGTCACACAGATTAAATTATGATAGGTTTGGAGCTGGAGGAGTCACTGGGAATTTTCTATAATGTTCCTCTGTGCTCAAGGCTCCAACAAGTGCCTGATCTGTTGGATACTTTCCAGCAGATTTCTCTTTTTTTCTGTGTCTGGCACTGCATGTGTCAGCACTGTTCACTTGGGAAGGGTTTCTGGGTTGCTGCAGGGGGACAGTGCTGCAGCCTGACCCCACTCCCAGCTCATCATACAGGGAATTCCCAGGAGTTCTCCCTGTTTCAGCTGCAGGTGAGGGCTGGAAGAGCATAAGGAGGTCAGGAAATGAAAAAGAGCTCTGATTTTGAGTAATGTAATGGGGAAGGAGCCCAGGGCTTGGGGTGAACGCTCAAAGTGCTGCTCTGTGTCTTCTCTGAGAGGTTATTTTCCAAATGAATATTCATAATCAGAGAATCCCAGAAGGGTTTGGGTTGGACCTTAAAGCCCAAGCCATGGGCAGGGACACCTCCCACTGTCCCAGGCTGCTCCAAGCCCCATCCAGCCTGGCCTTGGGCACTGCCAGGGATCCAGGGGCAGCCACAGCTGCTCTGGGCACCCTGTGCCAGGGCATCCCACCCTCCCAGGGAACAATTCCTGCCCAATATCCCATCCATCCCTGCCCTCTGGCAGTGGAAATTCATTCCCTGCGTTCTGTCCCTCCAGCCCTTGTCTCCAGTCTCTCTCCAGTTCACTTGGAGCCCCTTTAGGCACTGGAAGGGGCTCTGAGCTCTCCCTGGAGCCTTCTCCAATTGAACAATCCCAGATTTCTCAGCCTGTCTCCACAGGGGAGCTGCTCCAGTCCCTTTATCAGCTTCACAGCCTCCTCTGGGCTTGTTCCAACAATTCCATGTCCTCCCCATGTTGGGGACACCAGAACTGTGTCCAGTTTCCCAGGTGAGGCCTCAGGAGAGCACAGGAAGTTTTTCCCTGCAAAACTTTCCTGACTTGCAGCAGCCATCTGTCATCCCTCACCCCACTCTGGATTTTTCCATGCTGCTGCTTCTGAACACGCTGCTGGCAGCAGGGGGAGGCTGGGAGAGGAGAGGTCACTCTGCTGATGAGTGTCTATTCCCAGCAGCAGTGTTTGCTATTTGTGGGGCTGGAGTAGTGTGAGGGTGTTTGGGAGCTGTCACAAAGGGAATTAACTTGCCCAGAGCTAAATCAGGAGATCCTTAACTTTGTAACTCCGGGTAAATAACAGAGCTGGAAAGTGGCAGCTCATCCATAACCTGGCTCTGAGGGACTGGAAGCATGGAGGGGTCTTGGGTGGATGTCACTGCCCTGTGCTTGGAGGTTTCTATGCATGAAATGATAAATTCAGGCTGGGAGGGGCTGCTCTACACAGATTTTCTGGCTCTTCTTGGTTGACATAAAATCATGACACAGTTTGTGCAGACTCTGAGCTTTCCACGTCCCTTTCAAGGCAGCTCCTGTCCTCACATTCTGAACCATCAGGAGTATTTTTAATAAAAAATGCTGGATGGAAATAATCATGTCAAGTTTGAGTCATCCACCTCCACAGGCACTATCTAAAGGGTATTGTCAGAAGGGAAAAACATTTCCAGAGTGGGACTGTGACAAATCTCACCTGAAGGGAGGCACATGCATGATAAGCAGGCTTGGGGGAGATGCAAGTAGGGCCTTGCAGAGAAACCCAAATATGAACCATGGTAGCAGCATTTGTCCAGGCAGACATCTCAATAAATCTGTACCTGAGCCAGGTTCCTTTGGAATCAGCAGGAGGAAACGTTGCTGCAGGGCAGTGTTGGCATCTGGTGCCTCACCCACGGAGCTCCTAGGTGGGTCATGGTGTCTGGAGGGTTTTTTTTAGACTGGGAGAGATTTTTGGGCTTCTTGCAGTCCCTAGGGTTGAGCTCCAGGGTGGCAGTGCCAGGGTTTTGCCTGGTTGAACTGGAGGTGTGAGCAGAGCAGCCCAGGAAAAGGGGCTGCAGGAGCTTGGGATGCTGGGGAACTACAGGACAGGAATTTGGGGACTTCCTTCACCCAGGAGGCTTTTCCATCGTTATGGATTACAAACCACAGCAGGTGCCTGATTTCTGCTTCTTGTTTCCAGCACCTTCCCTCTGTCAGCAGCTCTCACCTGGGTCTTTTTCCTGGGTGTAGAAGATATCCCTGAGCAGCTCCAGAGTCCACTGGAAGCAGCTCCTGAGAGGAGTTAATGCTCTTTGTCAAGTGCTGCTCCACATGGAGCTGAGATTAGCAGCTGTTTCCTGCTGGCAGTAACGCAGGAAGGGCCAAGGGGCTCAAGGGCTGATGGGGCTGCAGCCCCAGGAGCAGGGCAGGGTGGCAGTTGTGGGGCTGGGGACACTCTGGGGACACTCCAGGGTCACACACCCCGGGGAAAATGGCCCAACACCACAAACACAGCCGTGCCATCCTGACCCTGCCTCTGAAAATCAGCCCAGGTCAGAGCTGTTCACCCTCCTCTGCATGCCTGGTGACAATCCTTGGGTGTCGGGAGTCCTGGGAAGGAGAGACCATGTCCTGCAGGGCTCTGTCACCAGCCAGCCTCCTTTGGGAGCTGTTATTTAACAAAAACCCCGTGAACCAGGAGGCTGTGGCTGGTCCAGAGCCGGTTCTCTGTGCCATTTTCAGGAAGGCTTGGTAAGATTCCCTGGCTGCAGAGTCAGAGCTGCTGTGCCACAGCTCCTGTCCCTCTCCAGAGGCTGAGTTTTCCCTGGCATGTTAATCCTGCAGAAGAGAAGGACAGGGAGAGACCCTCCAGCTTCCCTAGTTAGGGACTGATTATCTTTGGTGTTCCAGGAGGGATCCAGGGAACAGGAGCAGGAATGTGCTCCAGGAGGGAGACCCAGGGGAAGCAGGCATTAGTCAGTGGGCTGAGTCATGGAGCAGCAACAGGCTGAGCCTGCTTGGCTCCAGGGAGAGGAAAACACACCTGGAAAAAGGGAAGGGAAAGGAAAGGAAAGGAAAGGAAAGGAAAGGAAAGGAAAGGAAAGGAAAGGAAATGCTCTTGGGAAAGGAGATGCTCTGAACATGGATCCCAAAGTCCATGCTCAGTGCAAGCCCTACAAGCATTGATGCAGTGGCTGGGACTGTATAAAGCTCATTTGCTATTTCCCAGAGCTCTTTTCCAAGGGAGGTTCATCCCCTGTGTAGCTGCTGTGAGTGGCCATGGCTGGAAATAGAATTATTTCTGTCTGCTATTGAGCTGTGATGAGGTTTTGTGTCCCTCAATATGAAACTGTGCCAGCACCATGCCCAGGTTGGGGACAGGAGCAGCTCTGTCTGTCCCTTCTGCTGAGCTCCTTCTGCCAATTTTCCAGCTACAGCTTGGAATTTCAGGGTGGATTTCCTTGTGACTTTCAGGTATGCAGCAGCCTCCCTAAAGATTTGATAAAATCTGGCGCAGTGTTAATGTTCTGAGGATCACAGAATCCTAGAAAGGTTTGGGAAGGTACCTCAAAGCCCATCCAGTGCCACCCCTGGCATGGACAGGGACACCTTCCACTGTCCCAGGCTGCTCCAAGCCCCATCCAGCCTGGCCTTGGGCACTGCCAGGGATCCAGGGGCAGCCACAGCTGCTTTGGGCACTCTGTGCCAGGGCCTGCCCACCCTCACAATGAATCCTGCAGGGATTCTTGGGTTCCCATTTGCTCCAAACAGTTCCTGGATGGGGGTGGGGTGGGTCCCTGTCCCCAGAGCTGTGACAGGGGACACATGGATCCCTGCTTAGCCCTGAGGAGGCTGCAGGGATCCCTCAAAGCAGAGTTTTGTGGGTGTCATTCTTTGTGCTCTGTCCTATCAAGAGTCTCCAGGTGCCAGCACTTTTGGGAGCACTGGCTGAGGAGAGACCCCTGCCTAGCACAGCTCCATTCTCCTGAGCTCCCTTAGGGAATCATTCCCTGTGGCTGCAGGGTCCCGTGTGTCACAGACACTCATCCAGCATCACCAGCCTTCCCCCCTCAGCCTCCAGGAAAGCTCTTTTCCCCTCAGATCAGCATCACTTCCCTCCCCAGACAGGCAGTGCAATGTGTGGACACCCAAAGGATGGGAGCACTGGAAGGTCTGGAGGGGAATTCCAGTTCTGAGGGTTTGAGCTGCTGCGTTGTCACCGGGACCACTGGAGCAGGGGGATGAGCTCTGAGATTCCCCAGCACTGGAGCTCCTCAGCAGGAAGGTGACAGAAAGCTTTGGAGGGGGGGAAGCTCCAGAACAGGAAGTATTTCCATCCTCCTTTACATCCCAAGCTCTGCACAAGGAGCCTGGAATTTGGCAGGTCGATTTTCCAGGGAGACAAACCCAGCCTTGGGAAGGGCTCCAGGGGCTCTGCTCCCTCTGTCCCACATCCTCTCCCAAGGGGGAATGTGTCACCTGGACTCCCTTCCTCCAAAATCCAGGAACAGGCATCAACAGCATCTCCAATGAAAGAGTCCTTGCAGCAAGAGAGTACAAATAAAATGGGATTGAAGCCAACAAATTAAAATGACAGGGACACCATCTGGACAACAATTAAAGGGATGGTTTGAGCTCCAGCTATGCTGACACAGTTTGGGAACAGGCTGGTGAGACAGCAAGTTACTGGGGGGGATATTCAGATATCCTTGGGCAGGGCTGGAGGATTCCTGGATTATTGTAGTGGAGATGGAGGCTGTCTGATCTCCATCTTCCAGGAAAAAGATGGATTTGGGGAGAAGGATCCAAACTGTGCTTTGGTGCAGCTCCTTTCGGGTCTGCTGAGGGTGTCTCTCTCACCAGAGGTGCTGCTGAGGCTTTGGTGCTCCCTGGCATTCCATGGATCCTGCCAGGCTGATGTTCCTGTGGCTGGGAATTTGCTCCCTGTGTCCCCTCCAGACAGTGGAATGGAGCAAATCTACATCAGGAGCTAAACCTGCCATAAAAGGCATTTAAATCTGGCTATGACACTTTTATCCAATTTTTAATAGGGATTTTTAATTTTTGATGCAAGCTCCTAGGCTGAATCATTAATTTTACAAATTCTTCAATCCCTGGTGTTAAACCTGGGTTTAGCAAGTCCCTGCTATTCCAGGAAACATTCCTGGATGCACGCAGGAGTCTCATCCTCTCAACCTGCTGCCTTATTGCTCTGCTGAGCTGCTCCCCAGGCAGGGGCACTGCCTGGGACAGAGTTCCTGCAGCCCAGAGCTGTGAGATTCCCTGGACAATCCCTGGACATTCCCTGGAGGATGAAAGACTCTGGGTCCCCCATTTTCCAGGATGGGAAGTGCTGTGGATTCAGGGAGGGGTTGGTGTGTTGTGCACACCCAGCCAGGTTCCAGACATGTCATTCCCTGCTGGCCCAGCTCCCAGGGATCCTTTGGGATGGGGTCAATCTGTGCAGAGCATCTTTCCCTGGCAAAGGGAGGCATCAATTCCTGCCCGAGGCTTTTGGGGCTGGGCAGGGCTGACAGTGCCACAGGAACAGATTTTGGACATCCCCCCTACCCCATAAAGAGCCTCTCCTTGGATCAGGTGGGAATTGTCCCAGCCATCCAGCTCCTTCCCCAGCCACAGGAGTGAGGCCCTGGAGAAACCTCAGTGCTGCAGAAGCCACAGCAGCTCTGGGGACTCAAGCAGTTGTTCTGCAGCTGAAAATCCCTCTGAAAAGCTGTTTCTTCTCATTTAACTGCACAGGCAGGGCACAAATCTGGCCTTTTCCCTGTATTTAAGCTGCCTTAGGCATCCCTTGGTGGCATGGAGTGGTGAGCAAATGGTTCACTCTTTATTTCAGTTCCTGGGGCCTCTCTCAGTGCTGGGTGGGAAAAGGGCTGGCCAAGCTGCCAGTGGAGGAGCTGGGACAGGGATGGCTCTGGTGAATCCCAGCAGGGCATCCCTGGAAGCAGAGCCCAGGAGCAAGATGGACACGAGGGGCCCGTGAGGCTGCCAGGGCTCTGCTCACTCAGGCAGGGTCTCAGAGTTGGCCTTTGCAGATCTATCCTTTAATTTCCCTGATTCAGAATCCTGCAGGGTCTGGAGATGATCCTGGTGCTCTGCCTGATGGGCTGGTGGGCAGTGCAGTGCCAGGTGTCCCTAGGGACTGTGGGGACGGGGATTTCAGCCAAGAGGTGACATTCATTTCAGCACATCAGCTATAATCAAGCCCCAGCCCAGCAGAATCAATGCCTTGGCTCCTCAGGGCAGCCTCCTCTCCAAGGCACAAACCCCTCTGAATCTATACAGGGGAACATTCAGAAACATGCTTTCCTCTGAATAAGGAGGTTTAGGGGTTAGGTGTACACTGGAGAAGCAGAAGGACAGATTGCTCTTCATTGGGATGTTTTGGCTGTTGCTGGTTCCTCTGTGCCTCAGTTTACTGGGCAGCAGAGTGACTTGGGAAGAAGAAGCCACCACGGCCTTGGGAGCTGCCAGAGCCTCCTCTGTGGCTCCTGCTCCCCATGAGCAGTGGCTTTGCCTGGACTCCCCAGTGCCCATGTCCCTGCGGTCCCTGCTGATGACACGAGGGAGTGGCACAAGGTCCTGGCACAGCGTTGCTGCAGCAGTGGCAGGGACAGAAACCCAGTGACTGAGAAGGTCTCACCTGGTGCCCTTGAAGAGCTTTTTTTCAGATGCCACTTGAGCAGAGCCTTTGGAATCATCACCAGGTGTCAAGGTCAATGCTTCTGGTTTGGGATGGGGACACTGCCCATGGCACTGTCAGGATCCCAGCCCTGCTGCTCCAGGGAATATCCATCACCCTCAGGGCTCTGCTGGGGGACACTGCGGTCCTGTTCCCATGTCCCTGTGTACCAGAAAGTGCCTTCCCTGTCCTGAGGCCAAGGCCAGGGCCCTGGCACAGCGAGCAGGGTGTGAGGCCAGCAGCAAGATGTCAGCAGTACCGGGAATTGAACCTGGTTGTCCTTTCCCTCTGGCTGGAATTCTCTGTTTGCCAGTTCCCCCTGCCCAGTCGTGGCTCCTGAGACATCACAGCCTCAGCTCAGATGAGAAAGAGGTGCCAAGGCCGACTTCATTAAATGGATTGTGCAAGGATGCTCCCCTAGGATCTGCACTGCATGTTCCCAAAAAGTCAGAGCTGGGGGAAGCAGGAGAGGAGGGGAGGAACAGGGAGGGATGTGCCCCAGAGGGATGGTGCAAGATGAGTGGGAGGGAGCAGAGGGCAGAGGGTTTGGAGCTGAGGAGGAGCTGAGAGAAGCAGCCTTGGATTTGCTGTTCCTGGAGCCAAAGGAGCCAGAGCCACGTGCAGCCATGTCCAGCTGTCCCTGACCCTGCAGCCATGGCCTCCAGCCAGATGGGTCCAGGGGACCTGGGGATGGAGCAGGAGCCCAGTGGGAAGTGCTGCTCTCCCAGCTCTGGCTTTGGTGACATTAAAGTAGGAGCCCCTCTGTGGGGTCTCCCTCTGCCAGGGACCATGGTGCTCCCAGGCCCCGGGGCTGTGCAGAGCTGCAGGGACCCCCAGCCAGGGCTGAGAGGCACAGGGATGCTCTGGGAACAACGGGGAGGAACAGGAGAGATCAGCCCCCTTTGCTTCCTGATCTGAACCTGGATGCCAGGAGTGTCTAGGAGCTAAGGGAGAACCCAGGAGAACAGGGAATGTTCAAGAGCACAGGAAATGCTCAAGAGCACAGGGAATGTCCAGGGGCACAGGGAATGTCCAGGAGCACAGGGAGTGTTCAAGAGCACAGGGAATGTCCAGGAGCACAGGGAGTGTTCAAGAGCACAGGGAATGTCCAGGAGCACAGGGAGTGTTCAAGAGCACAGGGAATGTCCAGGAGCACAGGGAGTGTTCAAGAGCACAGGGAATGTCCAGGAGCACAGGGAGTGTTCAAGAGCACAGGGAATGTCCAGGAGCACAGGGAGTGTTCAAGAGCACAGGGAATGTCCAGGAGCACAGGGAGTGTTCAAGAGCACAGGGAATGTCCAGGAGCACAGGGAGTGTTCAAGAGCACAGGGAATGTCCAGGAGCACAGGGAGTGTTCAAGAGCACAGGGAATGTCCTGGGGCACAGGGAGAGCAGCAGAGCTCCCGAGGCCATGCAGGAGCTGCAGTTTTGGAATGCTCTGGGGGGCCCTGGTGCCAGTACAGCCACTGCAGGGTGAGAGCACTGCAGCTCCTAGGGCTGCTGCCAGCCTGGCTCAGGCTGCTCACTCTCTAAATGAAATGAGTTAGGGCTGAGCCATGGTTTTGGCAGGCTGAGCTCAGCCCAAGGTCCTGCCCTCCCTCCTTGTAGGGTGGTGCTGGGCAGGGAGGGCTCATCCAGGGGCTCTCTGGGGCACCCTGGGCCTTGCACCAGGTGGGGTTTGGGGGATGAGCCGAGCCAGGACCTCTCTGTCTGCCGTGGTCTCCTGTTCACCTCCATTCCAAAGGGCTCTTGTGGCCTGGACTCAGCTGAGAGGGACAAAAGGGAGGCGCAGTGGCAGTGCTGGGACAGCAGCAGGACCCACATGAGCATCACATGAAGCAACACTCGGTATGGCAGGACAGGAGACTGTGGAGATCAGTGCCGAGTCCTGGCACCATTCACCAGTGGGGAAAGCAGCTGGGATCCAAATCTGGCTGGAATTGGGATGGGTTGGACAAGCAGGGAGCTGCTCAGTCCCAGCCCATGTCCTGCCTGGAGCTGAGGGGTCACAGGCAGCACGAGCCAAGTGAGGGCAAGAAAAAGAACGCTCAGAAACATTGACATTTGGAATTTTCAGTCTTTAGTAGTGCAGAACAGCACAAAGGCTTTCTGAAAATGTCTCCAAAGGCTTTCTGAAAATGTCTCCATTATTTTGATAACAATTCTGGGGGGGGTGGGGGGAGAAACAACAAAAGAAAGAAAACCCCCAAGCTTTGGTAGTGAATTGTATTTGTGTATCATGGTCCTGAATGCACATCATTTAGATGTCCTTTAGGAAAAGTCTCTCTAAATAAGCCATTAGAACACAAGCCTATTAGAAACATCTGGGATGAGGCAGTATTTTGTATATTAGGATTATTCTTTTGGGCAATTTCTTTTTAATTTGCGAGGAAACACAAATCTCATTACTTTCCTTTCAACGCAACCTAATCCAGGGCGTGAGATTGTGTGAACAGCTCTGGGTGAGGAGGGGCAGGGACGGGGCTCTGGAACCGATTGAAATTGCTGCTACTTCCTGGAGGTACAAAAAGCTCGGAGCAGTTTTGTGCTCTGCAATTCCTCACGTTTGCACATAAGGAGGGGATTGTGCTGTGCGTGGACACAGCAATTTCTGCCTTTGAAGTGGGGAGCTGTGTTTGCCAGCATGTCTGAGGGATGGAATGCCCAGCACAGGCACTCAATGGAGCTTGTCACTGCTTTGTAAATTTGATTCCAGTGCTGCAGGAGGGAAAATGAGAAAATAGAGAGAGTTGGATGTTCTGTCCTGCTTTGCTCCTGGGGGAAGTGGAATGGGCTGAGGTTCCCTCTCTAAAGCACAGGAGTAACAATGTCCCCGATTGTACAAATCTGTTCCTCAGGGACTGCAGGGAAAGTTAACAGCCCCAGGACATGCACTGCCTCCCAATGCAGCTCTGCAAATAGGGGACTGTTCAGTTTATTGGAGTTTCAAAATAAATGCATACCCCTACTTTTTCTATCTTTTTTTTTATCTGAGCGAAATCCGCACATTTGAATTTTTACATTTTTCTCCCATGAATCGGAAACTATGGAGGAAAAAAAAAATTCTCATCTGTTCCAAAACAAAGTGTTTCATTTTGAGTCTGAGCTTTTTCACTCAGTTCTGCCCTGAAGGTGTGGCAAACGTGCAGATTTTGACTGGCCAGGTCCCAGCTTCCACAAAAAGACCAAATCCAAACATTTCCTTCCAGCCTCGACACGGGGCGGGGGCAGCTGCTGGGAGCTGATGAGGTGATGAGAGGCTGGGTCTGGCTTGGGGAAAGCTCTGCAGGAGACAGATTGTCCTGGGATGGTTCTTCTCCAGCCAAGCCAGAGGCACAGGAGCAGGACCAGGATTCGGGCAGGGATGTGCAGGGATCCCTCCCATCCTGGCAGAGGAGCCCCAGGAGTGGGGTCACAGCTGAACCCCCCCTGTGCCCTCAGGGTCTTACCCGTGCCTCCAAGAGCTTTCATTGCTCCCCTGAGGAGCTCCCAGGAGCCGAGCCCGGGTTCTGGCAAAGCCCAGGATTGGCCATTCCAGCCCAGCAGTAAAAATCTCCGCGGTTTGGGTTGGCTGGGATGCAGGAGGGACACTTCCCACTCCATTCTGGGAAGGGGCTTAGGGAGCTAATGGCTTCTTCAGGGTTCATTCCAGCGGCCTTCCAGGCTCATTTCTCCACAGCTTTCCTTTGCTGAATTCCCCATCCTCCCTTTTGTCTGGCTCTCAGTTTTCACAAGAAAAGGCTGGAATGTATGAGCTGAGGAAATGGCAGCAAAACAAATGGAGTCTGGTTAAATGCAGGGCTCTGGAGGGGGAGTCTGGCTTCTCCTCAGGTTCCCTGCTGTCCTGCACTGGGTCTGGCATTTCCAATCTGCTTTTTTTTCCTCCCTGGATAAGGAGATGTGCTTTGATTTCTGCAGCTCCCATCAATGAGAGTAAGGCTGAGGTGTCCCTTCAGGCCTGGCAGAAGGAGATGGGATTAGACAGCAGCTCACACTTCAGGAGCTGTTGCTCAGCAGCTCTTGGGAGTTTGGAGAGGAGTTTGTAGGTGATTGAAGGGTTCAGTTTATTTCCCTTGTAAGAGAGCAGCAGGCCAGGGCTCTTGGCTGGGTGACACCTGGGTGTCACCTGGTGCCACCTGAGCCTGAGACACCTCCTGTGTGTTGCTGTGGGGTTTGCTGTGAGGAAGGGCTGACTCCTTGTGCTCTGGGAATGTCTCTGCTGAGGTTTCTCTGCAATAACAGAGACCTGAAGCTGCTGCTTTCAGGTGTTTTGTGTGATTATTTCACCTTCTCACCCACAACTCTGGCTGCAATCACAGTGTGCAGGCCTGGCAGACATAAAGCTCTCCTGATGATGTGTTGAGAGCACCTGTTTCTCCATCCCAGCAATGTTTGAAGCAAAAAATAGCACATCCCTGGGATTCCTCTGCATGGAGAAGCTGCCCATGGAATGTTTCTCAGAAGGAGCAGGGTTGGTGTCTTTACTCAGCCAATGGAAGAGGTGAGATTGGAGAGGAATTCAGCGTCTCCCAAGGAAAAGTGCTGATTTTACAAATGTGAAATTCTGATCCCAGTGATGGAGGCAGGAAAATTCCCACTGATGGAGCTGGGTTGTCACGGAAGGAATCAGATAACTGGTGATGTCCTTGGAGATTCTCATTCCAATAGAAACCTTTTAGGGATCATCTCCTAGAGAAAGTTTTACCCTCCTGAGTTTCAGTTCCTGAGTGTTGGAAGGTTGGATGTCACATCCCATCCTGGGGGGATTTCTGGGATGCAGCTGCCCATGAGCACAGCTCATTGTGCCTGTCAGATTTTCTGGTTTTGCCGTGATTTTTCCTGGTGATGTAAAAGTCCTTTTTCCCCAGCCAGAGATCAAAGAAGGAGTTCTGAATCTTCAGCTCTCATTCTCAAGGTTGTTTATTTAAGCTTATCTGTAACATTCTTTCTCTGCCCTGCCGAGGTCTTTCTGGCAGGACGGCAGAAGGCATTCTCTTCTCTCTCTCTCTGAGAGGCAGGGTTTATCTTTTATACTAAAAACTACCCATACTTTATTTACAACTAATTTCCATTAATACCTATCATCTACGCTAGGCAGTTAATTTCTACTCTAAACCAATCACTTGTGCCATTGTCACAGCAGAAATGGAGAGTATGAAGAAGGAAGAAACCTAAAAAGCCACAAGGCTTTTTGGCACCACACACCCCCATGTACTAAAACCTAAAATCTGCTTTTACACCCTGTTACAAACTTATTACTACTCTATATAAACTCCTGTGACTTGTAATTCTTCTTTTAAGACTGGCAATCATTCCCATGGGCTAAAATCCAAACCACAGGTGTTTTGGGCTGTGTGCCAGGGTCTCTGAGACCCCTGCCCGGATCCCTGAGCCTCCAGGGCAGTCAGAGACAAGCCCTGGTTCCCACAGTGCCATCCTTCATCTGCTGGCTGGGAAGGAGGTCTCAGCTCCTGGTGGCACAGACCCAGTCCCATCCCAGTTTGTCATGCACCAGAGTGAGCCTGGCTGTGAGAGAGGGCTGGCCCCAGGCTGGGCTGGGTCTGTGGTGGAACAGAGAGAGGCTCTTTTGAACCTCGATCTTTTGGGTAATTACCAGTATGGTAATTTATGTGCTTCATTAATAATCAACTCTCTGCATTCCCTTACCTATTCCAGCTCATGCTCCTGAGGCTTTGATGGGATGAGAGCAGCATGAATTAAGAGAATGGGCTGAAAAGGGAGGCCCTGAGGCAGGAGGGCCACAAATTCAACTGGTTTTGCTCTAAAACAGATCAAACTAATAACTCTGCTCGGGCATTTCCCTCCCATCCTTTCAGGGAGGTACCTCCTCCATCTCCAGCTCTGCTTTGGCTGATAGCTGCTCAGGAGCAGCTGGAATAATCCTTATCCTCAGGGAGGGGACAAACCCTGCTGTGACACCAGCCAGAGTTCCTCACTCAGAGCGTTCCTTGAGCCTTCCCTAATCCCTGATTGCTGCTGTCCAGGGGACAGCTGGGCATCCCAAAGGGTGGCATTGGGAACACCCAGAGCCTGAGCAGCTCTTTAGAGCAGCTTTGGAGGAGCCTGGGCTCCAGCTGGAGTTTGGAGTTCCATGGGATAGCCCTGGATAACTCTGGGCAGCTGTGAGAGGCTTTCTGGATGTCAGTTCAGGGATGTGTGTAGGAATCTTGGAGCCATAAATACTTGGTGAGGGTTGCAGTGACTTTTTTAATTTGAGTGGGGAGAGCAGAATGTGGCAGCCAGAAAAAACCCACAATACAAAAATAGTAATGGCCCTTTTGGGAAGAGGAAATGATATTCCACTAAAAACAGCAACCCCAATTAAATGGGAGCATTTAAAGCAGGGAATTGCTAATTACCTAGATATGGATGAGGCAAACATGGCAAACAGATTTATTGGGGAACTTTTAGCTCTCTACATATGTCCACGATGATTTATTTTCTTGCCACAAGCTCAGAATTGTCTGGGCTGTGTAAATATTGTGGTTGATGGCTGTAAAGATTTCCAGTGGATCAAGCTGGAAAGAGTCATTTGGTCAACCACGGTTACCAGAGCTGAGGAGTTTCATTAATGGGGATTTGGGGGCATGGCCAAGCCCTTCCTCACCCTTGTTTTAATTAACCCTTGTTTTAATTAACCTTTATTTTAAATAACCCCTGGCACATGAAGAGCACCTCTGCCAACCCCCTCTTAGGTGTGGTGACCTCGTGTGACTCTGGCAGAACAAAACACTTTTCCAAGCAGGTTTGCCTTTGTTAGAATGGTGCAAGAGGAGAAAGGTATTAATTTTTTAGTATGAAAATATTAATTTGCCAGCTGGAATGTGCGAAGTGGCTCCTGCCTCATGTGGAAGGATGGGGATGTCTCTGTGCTCACCCTGCACAGGGTGGGCACAGACCACAGTGTCCTCCCCTGCTGTCTCCTCTTCAAACATGAATTTCCAACACTTTTCCACACCTTCACATCTTTTCAGTTTTGACATTAATAAGAATAGCAAAGAGTTCAGAGAAAGTAGTTTTGGCATCTACTGTATTTAATTTGCTCCACCTTTCATGTGGAATTTAATTTAGACTGATGAGAGAGGCAGTTTTATGAGTATAAAACTCCATTAATTACAGATCCTGTCTTAATTATAAATGGCTCTGTTTTAAAGGAAGTTTTACAACCAAAATTAAGACTTGGAGCAGTTCAATCAATACAAACATCAATTAGACCTGACTTTGTACTCAAATTATTTTATAAAGCTTCCCAGTGAAGTGTAAAAAGTGTGGCACTTTGTGCTCCTGGCTCTGCCCTCTCCAGGCACCAGGAGGTCCCTGTGGCTCTGTTGGAGCCTCCTCAGATCAGCATGGCTGGAATAACAGCCTTTCCAAGGGGCTGGATCTGCCCAAAGAAACCAGCAGAGTTAATTGTTAAAATGGCCCAGCCTGGCACCAAGGGGAGCCAGATCTGTTCACTTGGCCCAGCAGATTCCCAGATGGGAAACCATCCCACCAGACCCCGGCTGCCCTGAGGAGCTCTGGGACACCCCAGGGTGGGACATGGGCACTTGTCACAAAGATCACACAATTCCAGGATGGTTTGGGTTGGAAAGACTTTAAAACTCATTCTGCTCCACCCCTGCTATGGGAAGGAACAACTTCCACTGTCCCAGGCTGCTCCAAGTCCCAATGTCCAGCCTTGGACACTGCCAGAGATCCAAGGGCAGCCACAGCTTCCCAGTAACACACCCCCAGGTGTGGATGCCATGGGCAAGGCCTTGGGAAGAGTTCAACCTTCAGGCAGGATTTAGGAAGGCACAGAACCCTCTGTGGGCTTCAGACTGGTCCCAGCTGCCTTCTCCCCCCACTGCTCCTCCGGGCAGGGACTCTGCCCATGCAGCTGCTCCCAGTGGGAGCCCAGCTCAGGAAAGCCCAGGAAAACCAACAGGAAATGGTAACCTGACCATGCAGGAGCTCCTGGAGGAAGTGGGAAAGGGATGGAGGGAAGTGTTAGCCCAGTTTTTATTTCAGCTTTTAGAGGAACCAGGGGTTTTAGCGAAGCCAAGCTCAGGGCTTCAGAGGCGTATGAAGTTGGGAAAAGGGCAGGCAAACCCTGCTCCAAATTCCCAGCAGGTGTTTGATATTTGAAACCCTTCCAAGCAGACCCACTTGGGCCCGAGCAAATTCTCCTGAGGTATTTTTAGATGATAGGAGCAGCAAAACCTTACCCCAGAGCAAGATGCTTACAAAGAGGCTGCCCTGGTTGGTGCTGGGAGACCTCTGGGCTCAGGGGCTTGCGGGAATCAGGGAATGAGGGCTTTCCAAAGGAATTATCTGACAGGAATCAGGGCATGAGGGCTTTCCAAAGGAATTATCTGACAGGAATCAGGGCATGAGGGCTTTCCAAAGGAATTATCTGACAGGAATCAGGGAATGAGGGCTTTCCAAAGGAATTATCTGACAGGAATCAGGGCATGAGGGCTTTCCAAAGGAATTATCTGCCAAGAATCAGGGAATGAGGGCTTTCCAAAGGAATTATCTGACAGGAATCAGGGAATGAGGGCTTTCCAAAGGAGTACAGCTAACAGGAATTAGGGAATGAGGCCTTTCCGGAGGGATACAATTGCCAGGGAATGAGGACTTTCCAAAGGAATTACCTGCCAAGAATCAGAGAATGAGGGATTTCCGAAGGGATACAACTGCCAGGAATCAGGGAATGAGGGGTTTCCAAAGGGATACAGCTAACAGGGATCAGGGAATGAGGGGTTTCCAAAGGGATACAGCTAACAGGGATCAGGGAATGAGGGGTTTCCAAAGGGATACAGCTAACAGGGATCAGGGAATGAGGGGTTTCCAAAGGGGAATGAGGGGTTTCCAAAGGGAGAGAGCTGCCCTGGCCCTGCAGCAGCAGACCCGTGTGCAGCAGCTTCTGTGATTAAGTGTGAATGTTGCTGCAGCTTTTCTATGAGAACAGGGAGAGTGAGGAGGGGAAGAGGCAGATCCTGCCTGTTACAGCTTCTCTCCGTGTTTCTGGGATGGGGCCATCCAGAGAATGGCCAGTCCAGCCCTGAGAGCTGGGGGTGCCCAAGGGGGAGGCACTGGAGGTGCCCAAGCTGCTGCTTTCACCTCCAGGGAGCCTGGTGGGAATTGTTCCCATTGGAGAACTGGTGGGAATAGTTCCTGTTGGAGGTGGCTGGGCTGGAGGCTCCTGACCTGGGCTGTGGGGATGGTTTGGGACTCCAGGTGTTGTCCATGTTCCACCATGGGCCTTGGCTGGTCATGGAGGGGAGGTCAGAGCCCCTCCCATCCCCCTGGGATCTGTGAGCACAGGGTGCTGGGATGGTGAGCTCACTGGAGACTGATGTTAGCCCCTCTGGAATGGAGATCCTGCCTGTCTCACTAAAGCTGTCTCTTCTCGGGGCTGGACGTGGGGAGGTGACCCAGATCCTGGCCTGTGGGACCTGCTCAGGAAGCTCCTGTTTCCACGGGAGCTTTGCCAGCAGTGCTGAAGTCTGCAGTGTGGGATTTCCACCTCAGACGTTTCAGGGATTGGTTTGGGGACCTGGTGGTTTCTTTATTTTCTTCTCCTGCCAATGGCTCAGCATCAGGGAGAGGTTCTTGTGAGGGTTGGGTAGAAGCTCAGTGTTCCTGGTGGCCACAGAGGGTCCAGCAGTGGCTGGAAGGGCCACATTGGAGGGACAGGTGACAAGAATTTGTGACAGCTCAACAAAGGCTTCCAGTCTGAGCCCAGCCCAGGATGCAGCAAATCCAGGCTCCAGAGTGGGAGAAGGGTGTGGAGAAGGAGAACAGGGAGCAGTTGTTGGCTGTCTGCTCCAAAGCAGAGCTGCAAATGTCAGATGGAGCTGGAGGAGGTGTTCAGGAGAGGAGAAAGCGGAGCAGCACTGCTGGCGTGGGTAACCCATGGGATTCCTTCCTGTGGGATAAATAGAAGTAAATGTGATCCTGAAAGGGAATGGGAAGTTTTGTGGAGGTCTTGGAACTGTTTGAAGAAGGGCCCTTGAGGGAAGATCAGATCTACCCTGACCTGATGTTGCCCTTCCCAGGACCCAGAACTGCTCTGGAGCTGCAGACCTGCAGCTTTCTCTGGGTCAGGGTGAGCATTCCAGGTCACCTCAGTGCCCTTCTTTGGGAAGGGATGAACCTAGCTGGACTTCCCAGTGCCCAAGGGCAGGCTTACATGGGGTTTTGTGAAGGAATTGTTCCCTGGGAGGGTGCGCAGGCCCTGGCTCAGGGCAGCTGTGGCTGCTCCTGGATCCCTGGCAGTGTCCCAGGCCAGGCTGGACATTGGGGATGGGAGCAGCCTGGGACAGTGGGAGGTGTCCCTGCCCATGGCAGGGGTGGCACTGGATGATCCCTGATTCCATAAGCACTGTCCTTGTGAGCTTATCCAGGCACAGGGAATGTGTGACCTCTGAGGTTACTCCCAGTCCCTTGCTGGGATCTGGGATGGAGTGGATGGGAAGGGATGGAGGAGGGAAAGCAGCTGATGTGCTGCAGCAATAAACTCCTGCTGAGGTTCTTGGGGCTGTCCTGTGCAGGGCCAGGAGCTGGACTTGGATGATCCTTGTGGACTCCTTCCAGCTCAGGGTATTCCCTGTTTCCATGAAACTGGCAGAGCTGTTTGGGGTGTTTCCTCCTGTTTTACTCCTCTGAGCTGCTGCTAAAACACCCTTGTAGAGAATATCAGATGGAGACAAGGAAGAATGAGCTGCTTTTAGCCTTCCCCCACATCCTGGATGGCCTAGGGAGGTCCTGGAGCAGATCCTCTGTGTCCAGGATCCTCTGGTGTGCCCGTGCTGGGCTGCAGTCCCTCTCCACAGGCAGCTGGCACAGAGATACAGCCCATGGAAGGAGCACAGCTGAGATTTCCCTGCTCCTCGTTATTCCTTGGCCACTGTAGAATCCCCTGGAGCTCTTGGCAACCTGCAGAACTCACAGCAGCTTCTCCTGAGTGCTCTGGAGATGTTGTTTTAGCGCCTCCAGGATAACAGGCAGGTTTTGTCCAGCACAGCAGGATCAGCTGCAGAACTTGGTCAGAGCCTCTGGAAGCAGGAGCTGCTTCCCAGCTTGGGACAAGCTAGCAGCAGTTTGGCTTTGAGGGAGAAGCTGCTTCCATGGAGAGGAGTGGGAAAGTAACAGAAACTTCGGGTTTTTCCCCAGAACTGACTTAGGAACTTTGCTCCCTTCTCACTGCTTCCTTAGGGACACAATTCCCTCTCTCTCCTGAGAGGTTTTCATATAAAAATTCTGAATTTAGGTATTGGACCAGGATTCTCCTCCTAGAGGAGGGCAGTTGTGCACTCTTGGAAGAGCCCCAGCAGGCCCCAGTTTTGTGAGAAAGGGATTGGTGCTGGACTCTTTCCCTTCCTGCAGTTGCCTCCTTCGTGCTGGAAATCCAGATCAGGGTTGGATTTCCTTGGAATTGAATTATGTATTTAATGGTCAAGCTGCCAAGAGCAGTCAGGTGGGTTTGTCTCTTGATTCTATTTCCTATCAATCTAAATTGATTCGTATTTGCAAGAAATAACTTCCAGAGTCCTTTCATCAAGCAACTTCATTATTGCTTGGGGAAATTTAATGGAATTTTAAGCTGGGACCAATTCCACTTTGTATTCCAGGCAGATCAGGAAGTTTTGGGTGCCACGTCTGTGTTCATACTGTGCATGGATACTGTAGAGAGATATTGATATATTGAATATCTGTATTGAGGCTATACTGACCCTGCTGCTCCCAGTGTCCCTGGCAGTGCCACAGCTCCCTGTCACACTGACTGCTCCCAGTGTCCCTGGCAGTGCCACAGCTCCCTGTCACACTGACTGCTCCTGGTGCCTCTGGAATCAGGTGCTGCACACTCAGCTCGAGATCATTTCCCCAGTATTTTTCATGTGCCAGGAAGCAAAACCACCCTGACTAATCCAGCTGGTGGAAAGGGGGAAGCTGCTCTGCCTTATAAATCTAAAGGCACTCGGCCTCTCTTCCCTGTGCCCTTGAGTTCAGAGCAATCCCATGTCATTAACAACAATCCCAGGCAATAACAGAATTATTGTGGGATGCTTTGGAGAGCACTCTGGAAAATAGGGTTGGCAGTATTTGAAGAGCTGGGATCAGAGTCGGAGCAGAGGAGAGATGGAATTGATTTCCTTTTCTTCTTCTCTCTTTGGAGATAAGGAACAGAGAGGTCCCAAAGCTCTGGGAGCTGTGGCTGTTTGCTCAGTGGGGGAGTGCCTGGTGCCCACTCCAGGGCTGCTTCCCAGGATCCTGCTCCCATCCAAGGCTGTGTGGTGCTCCAGAAGGTTCACCTGGAGGTCACAGTCACACCTGTGAGCACTGGGATGTGTTTTTGGCCACCCCTGCCCTGGGCTGGGGCTGTGGGGTGGCTGCAGGGCAGCAGGAAGGGCATGGCCCAACTCAGAGTTCCTTCGCCTCCTGTCAGTCCAGAGGTCCAATTCCAGTGGCTCCAGGACCAGGAAATGTCTCCTTGCCCTTATTCTTGGCCAGCAGCAGCCACCAGAGTTAGTGTGATCCATGTGCACGCTGTGGGAGGCAGCCATGGGGATCCTGGGCAGAGGATGGTGCCTAAAACCCCAAAGTGCTCCTGTGTTCTGATCTGTGCAGAGCATGGCCCTGGCTCTGCTCCCACTGCTCAGGGAGGGTGGGGACAGCCCAGGCAAACTTCCAGGCTGATCCTGGGCACACAGGGACAGGGCATGGCTTCGTCACAGAGCCTGCAGGGACGTAAGGAGAGAAGGAACCATCTTTAGGGAGATAAGGAAACATCTCTAGGCCATCTGTAGTGAAATAGTGACTCAGGAGTCATGCTTCCATTTTTTTCTGAAGTTTTTCTTACATTTGTGAAAGAAAAAGGCCAGAATTGCTGGGCAGGCAGCACAGGAGCTCCACAGGGACAGGACAGAGGAGTGGCTTTGTGTCACCCCTTCTCCATCCTAAACAGTGTCAAGCCCTTCTCCAGAATCTTTCTGCAGAGCACCGGGAGGTGTTACCAAGGGAAGCTTCCCAGGAGTTGGAGCTTTGTTCCAGGCTGAGAGAAGCAGATGTGGATGTGGGAGGCAAAAGCCCTTTCCAGAATCTGGTAGGCTTGGAGAAAGGGAGGCATCAAATGGCTCCAAGCACTGGGCTGGAAGCAGAACAGGCAAGGAAAGGGAGCTTTTCTCTCACCCCTTCCTACCACCCAAAGGCCACCACTTGAACCAGACCCAGCTGGAAGTTCTTCCCATGATTTTATGTTGTTTTCTTACCAGCTCTTGTAGCACCTTTTTTTTCCTACATTCTCATCTCTTATCCAGTCCTTTGCATGAATAAGAGATGCCACATCCTTCCCTGACATGTCTCCCTGCTATAAATATCCCTCTGAGCAGAGAGAACACGGACTCTATGTGTTTAGATGTATCCTGGATCCTAAGTGACGTTTCTCCAATATTGTGTCTTTAATGGGAATTCGCTGATTAGGTGCAGAAAAGGCTCCAGGAGACGCCTGGGCTCAGTTTAATACAAAGAGTACTACGGTTGCTAAGAGACCAATACTTCAACTTTGGAAATCTTCATCCCCACTCGATAGATTATCTTGGCAAATTGGACTTTCTGAGTTGGCAGCAAATGAGAAAGAGTAACTTTCAAAAATAGAGATAATTTAGGTGACGTCAAAGGCATCTGGTGTCCTTTTCCAGCAACGTGAGACTGATCTATTTTGCTTTGTGTATAAATCACTCTGCATCCAGCGTGAGGCTCTGCTTACGCCCGTGCTTGGGCTGATTTATTAATAACCCCCTTTCTCTTCGGTATCTTATTGGTGTTTGATCCAATACTGCCAGGACGTTGTGCCTGAGCTGGCTGGCCCTTGCTGTTTGTCTGTCTGGCAGCTCTGTGGTGTTTTCACCCCAGTGGTCCCTCAGGCTCTGTTGGTGTTGTAGCTGAGGGCTTGGGGACAAGGCCAGGCCTGCAGGAGCTCAGGTTTGCCTTTGGCTGAGAGGTTCCAAGGCGATGGTGAAGGAAAGGAGTCGGTTCTGATGGAGGGTTTGGATTCAGAGTTTTATTCCCAAAGGCCTGTGAATCCAGCAAGAGCTCCAGCAGAACTCCCACAGCATGGCTGCTGGCCCTTGGAACCAGGGGAGAGGGGAGGGAAGGAACACAGGTGACACCAACCAGGGACGGGGGAAGGTCCTAAGGGACAGAGGACACTTGGATGGCCCAATGTCTTTGCAGGGGTGGGAAGCATCTTTTGGATTCTGCCAACCACTCGACGCCTTCTGGAATGGCAGGGCTGACAGGCAGCACTCATCAGGGGTCAGGATGTGGAAAGGAGGAACGATTGACAAACCTGGCAGGGAATCATCTGGGAGGGGCCTGGGGTATCTGAAACACAACACAACAGGATATTCAGCCAGGATATCCATTGTGATGAAAGGAGCTCTGTGGTACTGCACACAGGACCTGTCCAGCCGCTGCATTTGGGAGCAGCTCAGCTCTGTGCTCTGGGCAGAGCAGCATCTCCTGTGCCTGGGGAGCCCTGGGCTCGGCAGATTCACGGGGACAGTCCCTGCTTCACCTTCCTGAATGCCAGCTCCTCATCCCCTCAGGGACCCTGCCGGGCTTGCCCAGCGGGCTCAGGGCTTCATCCTCACCTGGGCTGAATCCAGCCCAGATTCCCACCTGGAATCGTGGGGAGCACAGAAAGGGGGAGGCGTGGCTGGGCTTCATCAGCCCTCATCACCTCTGCTGCCTTCGGCTCTGGAGGAGCCTCCGGAGCGGCAGGGGAGGCTCTGGATGGCCGCCGGGAATCAGGCAGG
>VZTB01004914.1:132585-151659 GCA_013397245.1 Thryothorus ludovicianus | reverse complement strand
AGACAGAGCTTTCTTTGGAAAACACTGGAAATTTATTCCCTCCTCATTCAGCCTTTTAGCAGCGGGTTCTGGAGTTGTAAACAAAAGTCATAGCGTGAATCTGAAATTTATCTGCCTTGTAGTGTAGATCTCCTCTCAGTGCAGGGTGTTACTGCTTCTCCTCCTTCTCCTTCTCCTTCTCCTTCTCCTTCTCCTTCTCCTTCTCCTTTCTTTTCTCTTTTTGCCTTTATTCTTTTCTTCCTTCTTGTGTTCATTTTCTTCTTTTTATTATTTTTATTCTTTCTCTTATCTCTTTTTCTAAAATCTTCTCTTTATTGTTCTTTTTTCTGTCTCATTTTCTTCTTATTTTTCCTTTTTCTTTTCTATTGAAGCTTGGTAACATATTTTTCCCTGACCCTGCACATCCCAGGTTACAGAACTTGCAGGAAGCCTGCTCTGGCCTCTCACCTCAGGAGCAGCCCCACTCTGGGGACCTGGAGCCCACGCAGGGCAGGGGAGCTCTGGGCTGCTCCCAGGGCATTTTCATGGTCAATAACCCATGGCAGGGAAGCCCAGGGGGAGCCTGGCCAGTGCACTGGAATTCCCTGGGTTTGTCTGGGTGTTTGGAGCCCCTGTCCTTTCTCACAGATGTTTTGTGTTGGACAAGTCAAAGGAAGGGTCTCTGTGGTGGAACCTCAGCCAGGGTTCCTCAGGGTCCCACAGGCTGTGCCAGGGGACCAAAATCCCCTCTGGACAGGCACGAGGTGCTGTCCCCACACCCATCCCTGCAGGGTGACAGGGGTTTGCAGTGGGTGTGGCACACAAAGCTGATTTTTATCCAGGGAGCAGAACTGGGCCATTGGGTTGGGCAGCCCCTCTGTCCTGGGACTGCTGTTTATAATTCCAGGTCAGGGAGTGGGTGCCCAAAAAACACTAGGGAGTCTCCTGGTGGAGATACACGGAGCCAGGGATGCAGCAGGATGGGAGGGCAGGGATCCGAGGAAAGGTTTCAAGCAGTGATTGACAGATGATGAATGAAGATGATGAATGAAGATGACTCCTTATGTAGGAATTCACATGGAAAATCATCTGTAGGAATTAACATGGACTCACCTGTAGGAACAGGAAACTATCTGTAAGAATTGAAACAGAGAGTCATTTGTAAGAATTAACATGGAATCACCTCTAAAAATTACCATAGAATCACCTGTAAGAATTAACATGAAATCTACTGTAGGAGATCATTTGTAGGAACTAACATAAAATCAGCTGTAGGAATTTCCTTGAAATCCTTATGTGTTTACGCTGACTGCTGCAGAATGCACTGAAATATTTGAAAAAGGATATCAAGAATGAAATATTTGAAATAAAAACGTTCTCAGCAGGCTGGAAGAGGTCCCTGGAGGCTGAGGTTGCTGCTGCTGGAGATGACTTGGTCACCAAAGCTGCCAGGAACAGACAGAGCCCCATTTCCCAATGCTGTAGTCACTCCTCACCTCTGCAACTTCCTTCTCATTGAGGTTAAATTCCCTCATATCCATTTGTTCCTACACCAGGGGTGATCCTCACCTAAAATGGCTTTTTCCTGTCCCTGGAATGTTCCATCCCTCTTCCTGTCCTCTCACAGGACCCTTTCCCTGGGAGGGTGGGATGCCCTGGCACAGGGTGCCCAGAGCAGCTGTGGCTGCCCCTGGATCCCTGGCAGTGCCCAAGGCCAGGCTGGATGTGGCTTGGAGCAGCCTGGGACAGTGGGAGGTGTCCCTGCCCATGCCAGGGGTGGCACTGGATGTGCTCTAAGCTTCCTTCCAACCCAAACCATTCCAGGATTCCATGAGCTGAGTCCTGCCTTCCTCTCTCCTGGCATTTGCTTCTATCCAAACTCCTCCTTACTTCCTTCATTCCAAGCTCATCCCTCAGGCCCAGCCTGGCCCTTTCCCAGGCACTGAGGACGTGCTTCTTCCTTCTGATTTCCAGGGGGGGGTCCCAGCACAGCCCCTCCAGCCCCACCACCTTTCCTCTGTTGCTGAGGGTGAGCCCAGCTTATCTCCTGCAGGGATTTCCACAGCAGGAAAATTTACAGGGAAGAGTGGAAGCTGCTGTTTTGCCAAATCCTTCTGGCACCTGCAGGATCACAGTGCTGCTGGCCCCCTCAGCCTGCCCCCAAGGATTCCCAAATCCTTAAAAACCTTCCCTTTGAGGGGGATCCAGGAGCAGCAGCCCTTGTTCTGTCCTGCATTTCCATGGGGATGGGGTTCCCAAAGGTCGCCTGGAAATATTCAATGTGCAGAAGCACCAAAAACATCTTTTCCACAAAATCTTTTTTATCCTGGGGAAGGAAGAGATAAATAAAAATCTGCCAACTGCCTTGTCAAACCCCTCTGGAAACAAAGCAGACCCAGCCCTGAGTTCTGAGAGCTTTTCCAGATGTGCCAGGCTGAGGAGCACTGGATCGTTTGTGCCTTTGCCATCCCCGTGTCTTTCCGAGCTGCTGGAGCACCAGAGCCCTGTAAATCCTGCTGGTTATTCCCCATTTCAGCAGCCCTGGTCCTGCCTGGCTTGGGGGATGCTGGCAGAGGAGCCAGAGGCTGCAGCAGCTCGGGGGACACAACCCCAGGGCGTGGTGAGAGCTCCATCCGGGGGTGCTGAACTGCTTCGCTGATATCCCAATAACCAAGGGAAATATTTTGACACTTCCCATTGGAATATGCTGGGGGAGCGTTGCCATTAGATAAAGCCGGGATTATTTTGACACTTCGTTGCATTTTGTGGCAGGGAAAAAAAACCCACCCAGAAAAACAAGAGTGAGAATAGCAGATGGAGGGCTGGAAATTTCCATTTTTTTAGCCGTATTAGTTCCAAGCCTCACTCCCTGGTTCACTCAAGGACGAGCTGAAGCTTTCAGATCGTTCCCTTCGTTCTTGGGGGCCCAAAGGTGCAATTAAGGACTGCGATAAGTGGGGAGATTTGGGGCGGTGTTATGTGGGCTCTTATCTCGCTAATGACAACAGCGGTGCGGGGCTGGCTCTCGGCGGGGCTGGCTGCGGGATAATTACACTTTTAGGGTGGGATTTACACCCCAAACCACCCCAGGGCCGCCACGGGATGCAATGGAATTAATTCTCCAGGGGATCGTTATCCCTCCTCCTCCAGGAGACACAACAAAATTACGATGGCTGCCCAGGGAAATCGCTGGAAATAAACCTAACAAGGGAGATGAGATGAGCGGGAAGGTCGGGCTGGAGCAGGGAGAGGGTTGGGGAAGGTCGGGCTGGAGCAGGAGCAGCGGGAGGGGTGGATGAGGATGGATTTTGGGGCGTTAAGCACTCGCTGGGCTGGGTGTCAGGGCAGCGCTGTTTGTGCCCTTCAGAGAGGGAATGAGGAATTCTCCTTTTCCCTGGTTCTTCCTTCTCCCGGAGGAGGGGGGTTTGATTGGACATGTGCTTGGTAATCGGGAAGCTGTAAAGTGCAGATGTTCAATGGGAGGAGAGACAGGGAATGAATTAGGAGCAAACATATCTCCCCCCTTTCCCTACACAGCTCTGGAATGCTCAAATAACCCTGGGAAGGGAGTGCTGTGCTCTGGGCCCCTGTGCAACAGAAATCTTCACACCCAGGGAGAAATGTCAGGATAAACTTTCCTGGGAAACCTTTTAGGCCTGGCTCTGCTCCTGCTGCCTCAGCCCCTTCTGCCCCCAAACTTTGACTGATTTGTTCCTTTCTCCTCGCTGGAGTTTTACCCGTCCAACTCTTCCCAGCCTTGGATCATTTGGGAATTCAATTCATGCTATGACCACTGCCTCTTTGAGGTCATTAACAAAGGTGTTAATCAGGATGATTGGGTGGCCAGAGTTGGAGCAGCCTGAGATACTGGAACAAGATGAGCCTTGGTTCCTTCCAATCCAAATCACTCCAGGACTCTGGAATTCCATGGGGCAGGATGAACTTCCAAAAACATCTTTTCCACAGGGATGTCTTTTTTTCCTCTTTTATCCTCTAATAGAGTTCTGTGTGAGCTGCCCACATTAGGGAGTCAATGTAGACACTACTTAGGGAAAGGGGAATAAATCTGGGATTTCTTACCCCCCAGGGAAGGCAAATGCACGTGCTTGATTTTCCCTGCTGCCATCCAGGCTGGGCAGCTCCTGAGGCAGCAGCACCTCGACACCCTTCCCCGTGCTCCTTAAAGACAGAACAGGGCTCTGCTCTTTTGGACCAGGGCAAAGCATCCCTTTGGAGACGCTGGAATGGGAAAGATCCCAAAGCTCCTCCCAAGCCCCGGCACTGTCTGTGGAGAGCTTGACTCCATGGACCACATACCCTCGCAGCTCTGAGCCGGGAGCATCTGTTGCCATGGCGACTTGGTGGGGAAAGTCATCTGGGGAAAGTGCTGCTGTATTTTTAGCTTTGGGTAATGAAATGTAACAGCTGGAGAGGAAGGTGAGGGGCAGCCAGGGGCCACCGGGCCCTGGAGCAGGGTTTGGGAGCAGCTCTGGGTTCACGGAGGGTGCTCAGGATGGGCAGCACCTGCAGGAGCCTGGCAACAACCCCTGGGAAGAGAAGGGGATGAGGAGGAGCTGTTTCATGGTGAGATAAAGAGGAGGCACTGCCTGAGGTCACACTGCTCCCTGTACAGTGTGTTCAGCCTATAAATAGCTCATATCTACCTCTGCACAAATGGTATTTATAGAGTGGGGAGGGGAAAAGGCTCTGTTTGGTGATGGGAGTGGATTTGGGAAGGACGTGCCAGGCTTGGTCAAAAGTTCAGGTCTTTGAAAGGAGCAGAAAGCCCCAAATGTGGAGGAGGTCCTGCTCTGCTCAAAGCTCAAAGGCTGAGTGCTGTTAATGCAGCTTTTAGGATGGGTGTGCCTGGAGAGGGCCCTCAGCTGGGGCTGCCCTGTGGATATTCCACAGCAGAGCCCTGGACAGGTGTCCTTTATCCCTGGCATTTACCCCTGCCATGTGGATCAGTCTCATCCATGTGTAAACTTTTCCAGATTCACATTTTACTTCCTAAAGTCCTCTTCCAGCTCCCTGCAGTGAATCTCATTCTTCTGCCTTCAGCTGTCAGAAGTTTGTTTTCCCATTAATTGATTGGGGTGTAGTATTTACTGCACTGAGCTCTCAGGACCGCACATGAAAGGAGATTTCCCTGCAGATGGCAGAGTCTGATGGGATTCAGGGATTCATTCCTACTCCAAAGGCTCCTGGAATTATGAGCTGATGTTTTGAGCAGCCTCCCCACCTTTCCCTCCCAGCAGCCTGGGCTGGCAGGGAGACAAAGGGAATTCAGCTTCAGGAAGTCACAGCTGATGCAAAACCCAAGCATGGAGATCGGAGATGTGGCCCAATATTGGAATGAATGGGCCCTTCCCTCTCTGCATCATCTCATCCTGGGCATCCCTGGGAGCCTCAGGGCTGTGCCCATTCCCTGGGGAGCCTGGGCAGTGCCCAGCACCCTCTGGGGGAAGAACCTTTCCTTAAAATCCAACTCTAAACCTGTCCTGACACAACTCCAGCACTTCCCTGGGTCCTGTCACTGTCACACAGAGCAGAGATCAGAGCTACCCCTCAGTGTCTGCCCTGGCATGTGTGGAGCAGGACTACCATGGGCTGGTGCACTTAAAAAACAAACCAAAGTCAGCTCTCAGGAGCTGAGCCAGGCTGAGGACAATTGATGGAAGTGATTCCTTATGTTCCATCAGTATTTTTATTGATCTGAGGCTGTTCAGTGCTGTAAAAACATTATAAATTAGAGAAAAGCTGTGAGAAGGATCTAGAAACAGAAATCACCCAGGATGGCAGCAACAGGATGAGGGGAAACAGCCTCAAGTTGTGCCAGCAGAGGTTCGGCTTGGATACAGGGAATTATTTCTTCACTGAAAGGGTGGTGCAGGGTGGAGTCCCTGGAGGGGTTTAACAGCCCTGGGGATGTGGCAGCTGGGGACAAGGGAAAGCGGTGGCCTTGGCAATGCTGGGTTAAGTGTTTGGACTCAGTCTTAGACGGTTTTTCCAGCCTTCTTAATGGTTCTGTGTCTCTGATCCCAGGATATCCCGTGTGCACAGAAGCCGTGGGACTGGCACGGAGGTTTATGGGTGTGTGATCATCCTGCCCCAGGATGATCAAATATTCACAATTAACTTCGGGAAAGGCAACAGCCGCTGCTTCTGTGCTCAGCATCCACGAAGTCGTTCACCGTAACAGCTCCTCCTTTCTCCCTTCCCTCCACAGAGATCCGTGAGGCTTTCCGAGTGCTGGACCGGGATGGGAATGGCTTCATCTCCAAGCAGGAGCTGGGCATGGCAATGCGCTCCCTGGGCTACATGCCCAGTGAGGTGGAGCTGGCCATCATCATGCAGCGCCTGGACATGGATGGTGAGTCCTCACTGGGCTCGGCTCTCTCCTGGGGGATTCACGGGGGCTTTCCCAGTGCTTGGCAGCCCTTGGATCTGGATCCAGCAATTCCTGGTCACCAAGGGAAGGGTGGAGAGGGAGTTGGGGAACTTCGCTTTCCCCCCACAAAAGGAAAGGGCAAGGTGAGAATGGAAGGAGGATGGATCACCCCTTGTGGGATACAGCTGAGTGAAGACAGAGCAGCTCTCCTAAAGTTCACAAATCCCAACAATCCCACCCCGGGCATCCCTGGGAGCTCCTGCAGCTCTGGCAGCCTCAGGGCTGTGCCCATTCCCTGGGGAGCCTGGGCAGTGCCCAGCACCCTCTGGGGGAAAAACCTTTCCCTGATATCCACCTAAATCTGCCCTGACACAGCTCCAGCACTTCCCTGGGTGCTGTCCCTGTCACACAGAGCAGAGATCGGAGCTGTCCCTCAGGAGCAGCTGAGTCTCCCCTCACACAAGTGGAAAGAGGCTGTCTCAGCCTGGAGGGTGGCATTCCACCGGAGAAAAACAAACCAAAGTCAGACGTCAGAAGTTGAAGCCAGGCTGAAGGTGATGGAAGCAATTCCTTTGATGCCATCGCCATCATGGAATATCCTGAGCTGGAAGGGACGCGCAGGATCATTCAGTCCAGCTCCTGGACTGACTCAAACACCCCGAAAATCCCACCCTGCACAAATAATCTTTGCCAGGCTCTTTGAACCCTTCCCTCTGCATTCCTGGGCAGTTCCTGGGCCGTGACGCTTCCTGGGAGAGGACCAGGATTCCCACCCAGCAGAGCTGCCCAGTCTCTGGCTGCTCCCCGCAGGCTGGAGCTGCTGTGCTGGGAGCTGTTCTAATGAGGTGTTGATTGCTCTTCAAGGAGAAGTTTTGAGGGGCGGAATCATTCCGAGCCAAGTCCTGCTGGGAGAGCTCATCAAACAATTACTGAGGGAATAAAAGCAACAGAACCCCCATTAGTGGGGGAGGGAAATGCAGGATCAGGATGCTGGGACCAGGGAGGAATTTCAGCTGCTGCAGAGCTCGCTCGGAGCTGAGCACAACGAGAAATTCGTTTAAAACGCCCTTGGCAGGGCAGGAGGGGAGACCTTCCTGCTGCCGGAGCGTGCGAGGAAGGCAGAGGTCAGATCCAGCCTTGAGCCGGGATTGTGGCAGAGTGGAAACACTGAAATCCTGCCAGAGCAGGGTCTGAGGGCTGGAGGGATCCAGGGAAATGCCGGAATCCTTGGGGAGAATGGAGAGCAGAGCCCGAGGGATGGGGCAGTGAAGTTCTCGTGCCCCACTGGGGATTTCTGACGTGCCAGGGGACAATTGTCACCAGGGCAGGGCTGTCAGCCTGCTGAGGGTGTCCGGCAGAGAAAGGGCTGCAGAACCTGGCACGGAGAGGAGATCCGTTCTGAGAGTTATCTCGTTCCGTAAAGAAAAGGGGGGAAAAGGGATCCCTCACTTTTAAAAGCGTTTTGTCCGAAAGTTGTTGTTTGCCCCCTGCCCTGCTGTGCTGACTTTTCCTGGCAGAGAGGGACCTGGGCTCAGGTTTGGCAAAGCCAGGCTTACTGTGCTGCCAGCTCCTGGGGTCTTTTCCCGAAATTCTGAGCTTTTTTGGAAAAAGAGTGCTGGGACTTGGCTCCCGGTTCTGATTCATCTCCAGTCCTTCCCTGACTCTGGCAGACTTTGGCACTGTTCTGTGCAGACTGCTGGTGAGAAGGGACCTGAGATGGGGAGTGGAGTTAAACCTGGAATGATGGAAGTGGTAAATTCCTGCTGAGGCTTTCCAGGGAGCTCTGTGTGCTTTCTGCAGAGATGGGAGCTGATCCTCCAGCTCCAAACTGGTTGTACTGGTGCAGTGTTGGCGCTGGGGTTTGGGGCTGGAGGGAGGCTGTGCCAGGGGACGGTCAAGTGGGCCATGGATTTAAAAAAAGTGAGGGAATGGGAAATTCCTGAGGCACTGAGCAAAGAAGGGAATGTTCTGTGAAAGATTTACCTTGCCTGCAAATTAAATTAGTGCTGTCCAGCTTGAATTCACATTATTATGGCTACTTTTTCTCCAATGGATTCTTCACCTTTTCCTGGGATTTAACTTGAACTGTGGAGTGAGAACCAGCAACAGCTTCCTCCTTCCTCTGTCACTGGAAAAGGGCATAACTCAGGAGCAGGGCAGGAATGTTGGTTGTGCCCAGTGCTCCCAGGAACAGCCTGACTACCTCATGTGGGGAGGATTGCCGAGTTTTTCCAGGCTCGGCATTAAATGGGTTGGAAGCTCGGATGGATGAAAGGTCACACTTAGGGAGGAGTCTCCAATGGTCAGGAGAGCCAGGGGGGAGCTGAATTCCTCTACACATCTCTGGCCAGTGCCATGAGTTATGATGTGCTGGCAGGTGGAGCAGCCAGACATCCATTCCTTTCTTCCCATCAAAACTGCTGCCAGGGCTTGAATATGAGGTAAGAAAATTGGCAGGGCTTTGGGATTCAACCTGAGCCAGCCTGAACAGCCCCAACATTCAGTTTTCATCAGCAAATTCCAGTGTGGCAGAGGGGCTGCATCTGCCACAGCCAATTCCACCGAGGGCTGACAAAAGCCAGCAGCTGGAGCTGGGCTGAGCTGGCTCTCTGTTTCCTGGAGGGGTGGGCATGGAGGGGCAGCAGTGACAGGCTGGACAGGGCCATCGCACAGGAGCACCTGCAGCGGCTGCTGGGGCTGGCATTAAGTGACAGGAGCATTTCACAGCGGGGTGTCACCTCCTGCCACCGAGCCAGCAAGTGGGACAGGGCGTGGCACAGGGACAGCGCTTCCAGGGCCACCGTGTGCAGCTGCTCAGTGACACTGTGAGAGCTCCCATCGGGACAGGGAGGAAGGGACACTCCATAATGCATCACTTCTTGGAGGACAAAGGGGCTTAGGGAGAGAACACTGCTGGAACTGGAGGAAAAATGGCCCTGGCCCAGCTGGGATTTGGGCCAGGAGCCTCCACAGCTTTCACCTGTGGTGCCTCCACGGCTGCTGAGGGCTGCCAGCACCTCCTGCACAGGGACAGGTCACCAGCCTTCCTGCAGAGGGGACAGATCAGCACAGGGACATGTCATCAGCTCTCCTGCAGAGGGGATAGATCAGCACAGGGACATGTCATCAGCTCTCCTGCAGAGGGGATAGATCAGCACAGGGACATGTCATCAGCTCTCCTGCAGAGGGGATAGATCAGCACAGGGACATGTCATCAGCTCTCCTGCAGAGGGGATAGATCAGCACAGGGACATGTCATCAGCTCTCCTGCAGAGGGGACAGGCCAGCAGAAGGACAAGTCACCAGCCTTCCTGCAGAGGGGACAGGCCAGCACAGGGACAGGTCACCAGCTCTCCTGCAGAGGGGATAGATCAGCACAGGGACATGTCATCAGCTCTCCTGCAGAGGGGACAGGCCAGCACAGGGACAGGTCACCAGCCTTAGTGCAGAGGGGACAGGCCAGCACAGGGACAGGTCACCAGCACCTCCTGCAGAGGGGACAGGCCAGCACAGGGACAGGTCACCAGCTCTCCTGCAGAGGGGACAGGCCAGCACAGGGACAGGTCACCAGCCACCATCTGGCACTGCCAGGAGTGCAGGAAGTGGCTCTGCCCTCAATCCCTCTGCATACCCTGGTTTTCTGGGAATATCCCATTCCTCCCTGGAGACAAGAGAGCAGCAGGGCTGGGGATCCCCTGCATCCCTACAAATCCCTTCTCCAGCTGTTCTTCCAAAGCTTTGCTGAGAGCTTGGACAGTGTTCCCAGGCCCGGGGTGGGGTTTTTGGGATGTCTGTGCAGGGCAGGTTTTGGATTCCCTGATCTCTGTGAGACCCTCCCAACTCCAGATATTCCGTGATTCCGAGATTCTGCCAGGTGTGCTTCACCCAGGTGAAGAAATACAGCTGCCAAGGGGCAAATTGTACAATTGGCATAAAAACCACTGTGTTATGGAGAAAAATGGGAATCTCCTTGCAATATTTCAAGTTCTCCAGAGAAATCCTAATAAAGCCTCAGAGCCCCCCTTTTGGGAACTCCAGGAGATGTTGTGGCACTGCTGGGATGGGAAGTGCCAGAACAGGAGAGAAAGAAAAGGGATCTGCTGGGCAAAAATGTTTCTCTTTAGGAAGGGCGGTGAGGGCTTGGGGGTTCTGAGATCCCCTTTATCCCAAAGCTTTGTTTGGAAGTGTAGGACTGTTCCCACAGAGGTTGTTGGTGGACCTGGGAACCCCTCTGGGGGTTGTGCCTCATAGCCAATATTTTGGTCTGGAAATGCTCCCAGAGGTCAAATCTGACCTTCATCCCATGGATTTCCCTAATTTCCAGCCATAATTCAGGATTGCATAGACACAAACTGTGAGAGGGGCCCGTGCTTCTCTCTGCAATCTGGGGAATGACCTGGAATGTTCTGCCAGCACAGGGAAAGGGAAATATTTTATACATTTCTGTGCTGGAAAAAGGAATTATTTGTAAATTCTTCCAATTGGCACTAATGCTGATAAAAACGCTGGGAAATGGCACTTGAAATGTGTGGCCTTATCTGGGATTCCTCCTCTTTAAACAGGATTTGCCATAAAAGAGATGGATGTGTGACTTAAGTGTCACAAATTGTTTCGTTGGGATTTTTATCTGAGGAATAAAATGAGCACTTGGTGCACTAATTAGAGGAGCAGCTGGAAAAATAACTCCAGGCTACCACAAGAGAGGGGGAAATCCACCCCTGGATGTCAAATTATTTATTGGGATGTGAATAAGGAGTATTTTGATGAAGTAAAAGTCGAGCTGGTTTCACCAGGGACCTGCCTGGTACCTCTGGGACTTTCTGGGATGGTGACATCCTCGGAGCAATGAGGCACAATGAAAAATGGGGGAATCTCATTTAAATTCTGGAAGAGCCATGGAATCGTTGAGGCTGGAAAAGATCTCTGAGGTCTTTGAGTCCAACCACCCTCAGCACATCCAAGGCCACCTCTGCCCCATGTCCCCAAGCTCCACATCCAACAGGGCTGTCCCCCCCCTCCAGGGACAGGGACTCCACCCCTGCCCTGGGCAGTGTCAATGCCTGACCAGCCTTTCCATTGAGAGACATTCCCAATATCCACACCAAACTCTCCCTGGTTGTTCCCAGAACAGCCTGAGGCTGTTCTGGATGTTCAAACCCAGGCAGAAGTGCCACTTGGTGCTGTGGTTTGGTGGCCACGGAGCCACTCGGTCCAAGGTAGGCCTTGATGACCTTGGAGGTCTTTTCCAACCTCAGGGATTCCAGGATTCTTCCAGAAGTTCAAACTGAGATTCCTGCCCAGTTTTACACTGCTCCCAAGGATGTCACCTCTCCAATTTTGCCACTACAGGTGACACATCCCAGAATGTCCCAGATTCTCTTTGGAAAGGGCAGAAGTGGCTGTGTGGTGTCACAGGTCCCTCTCTGTCCTGCTGTCCCTGACTTCCCCAGGGACATTTCTTTGGTTTGCCTGCACTGGGGAGACAAGGGACACCAGAGCTGGGGACAGGGATGGGAATGGTCAGAGGACATGGGCTGGGGCATCTGGAGACAGAGCAAATCTCCCCTTTAAAACTGAAATGTTCAGCTTTCCCCTGTGGCAGGCAGAAGGCAAATTCCTTGTTCTTAGGCATGGACAAATCCCAGGATCACAGGATCATTAAGGATGAACAAATTCTAGGATCATTAAGTCTAGAAAAGACTTCCAAGATCATCCTGTCCAATCTTTGATCAATGAAATGTTGGCTTCTGTCCACAAGCTCTGCTTGAGCTGCCCTGCATGGAACAATGGTGATATTCCCAAGCTGGAAACATTTTCTCTCCTTCTTTTGTCTTTCCTACTTTTCTTCTTTGGGTTTTCCTGAGGTTTTTTTTACTGCCCTTGATGTTTCCTTGTGTTCCAGTATGAAAAGAGTTGGGTAAAATATTTCATTTTATGTCTCAATATAGAATGTATTTCAGTATAAAACAGCCCAGGTTGCTGGAGGGGGATCAGGAACCATTTCTGGGTTAAAATCAGAGTTCACAGGAGTCAGAGAATCCCCGAATCCCAGGCTTGGGCTTGAAATAATCTTTAAAATCATCTCACTTCATCCTTTGCCATGGGCAGGGACCTTCCACTATCCCAGATTGCTCCAAGCCCCGTCCAGCCTGGCCTTGGACACTGCCAGGGATCCCGGGGCAGACGGGTTATGATGGATTTTGGGTTTGTCCTTTGATCTCAAAGTGATTTTCCAGTGTGAGAAATGATCCAGCCATGTTCCAGCCTGCCTGTCCTTTAAAATGTGTTATTGAGCTGGGAATTTTGGGCAGTGGGGTGGATTTGATGAGACTTGTCTGGATTTATAGGGGCCACTCTCTCCATGTCTGCTCTCATTTGGACAATGAGGATTATCACATTTTATCCTATTCTGTGTTCTCACTGCAGAAATGAGGAATAATTACAGCTGCTGCTACAGCCTGTCAGATCTGCAGCTCAGGAGCAGCAAAAGGTTCATCAAATCACACCAAATTATATCAAATTATACCAAATAATTTCCAACCCTGCCTTTGCCAGGCTGAAGGGACAGCACAAAAGGAAGCCCTGAACTGCAGCTGCCCCTCTGGAGCCCACCTGTGCTGCGGTCTGGGGTGCACCTCGTGCCCCATGCTTTGTTTGCATCCTTGTTGAATTTTATTTCTTCCTGAAATGCAGCGCCCTGGGATCGTTTTGGCTTCCCAAGACGTGTGTGCCCCAGGGAGCACCCAGAGTTCTGCTTTGATGAGCTGCTGGTGCTCCCCAAGGTGTCTGAACTGCACCCAGAGCTCTCTACCCCCCCCAGGGCAGGGGGCAGACAGGATGGAACCCTTGGGGAGTCTGGGGGTGATTCTGCTGCTCTTGCCCTTGATCCATGGGACAGAGGGATCAGCTGCTCACAGCTGAGGAGGCACCAGAATCTGCACACATCTGAAAAATGGGTTTGGGTGCCCAGGGAGGGGATTTCAGAGAGGGTTGGGGGCTCTGGGGACTCATCGCCCTCAGCAGCTCCTGCAGGGCCCTCCCCTGGGACATCTGGTGACAGGGCTGGTCCCTGGGCATCCTGCAGCTCCCGGGGGCTGCTCTGGAGCTGGCAGGTGTCTGATGGGGATTTATTCCTTACTGCAGTTCCTGTTTTCCTTGGACTTTTCCTCCTTGTTTGAGTGCTTGTGCTGCAGCAGGGACAAGCCCAAGCAGATTCCCTGTCCTTCTCAGTCCCTGTCTCCTGATCAGGCACTGGGAGTTCACAGATTTATTTTAATGGGAAGCAAACCAGTCCTGTGGAGCTGTTCCCTCCCCCTGCAGGACAAGCCAAGGTGTGCCGGAGTGAGGAACTCTGGCTCATCGGCTCAAAGTGGGATGGACAAACCCCCCCTGCTCCACCCTCCTGGGCTCTGCTGGAGCCTTCCAGCCCCTTGGAAATCCCTTCCTCCAGGGATGTGTCTGTAATCCATGGATCTTTTCTATGTGGTTGTCATGGAGCCAGAGCAGCCAGATCCACACAGCTGCTCTGAAAACTGCAGGAGTGGAGGGACTTAAGGGACAGAGAGGCTCCAATGGAGATGTTTGATCCTTTCCTCAGATCCAGTGAAGCTTTTCACGGAATCCCAGAATGATTTGGGAGGGAAAGGATCTTAGAGCTCCTCTCATTCCATGGGCAGGGACACCTTCCACTGCCAGGGATCCAGGGGCAGCCACAGCTGCTCTGGGCACCCTGTGCCAGGGCATCCCACCCTCCCAGGGAACAATTCCTTCCAATATCCCATCCACCCCTGCCCTCTAACAGTGGGAAACCATTTCCTGTGTCCTGTCCCTCCAGCCCTTGTCCCAAGTCCCTCTCAGTTCTCCTGGAGCCCCTTTAGGCACTGGGAGAGGCTCTGAGCTCTCCCTGGAGCCTTCTCTTCTCCAGGTGAGCACCCCCAGCTCTCCCAGACTGGCTCCAGCCCTGGCAGCAGCTCTGTGGTCTCCTCTGGATTCATTCCTACAGATCCACATCCTTCCTGTGCTGGGAGAGAAGGCAGTTGTTTCTCTCCTCCCAGAAGTCACTGGAGCCATCTATAATTAAAACTGTTTTCCAAGGCCAAAGTTTTGTGCCAGACTTTCCCTGTTCCCGTTGTAGTTCTGGTTTGAGGCTGTAATTAGGGAGAAATTCTCTGCCTCGTGCTGGGCAAGGGGTCAGGCTGCTGAGGAGGCTCTGACCTCCCAGTCTTTTAAACTGAAAGCCTTGTCTGGGAAATCTCCTGTGGCTGGAGCTGCTCATCCTGTGCCTCATCCCAGGGCACAGCCTCTCCCAGACTGCGCCAGCCCTGCCCGGGTGAGCTGGGCACGGCAGTGACGCAGCCCGGGCCGGCCGGGCACTGCAGGGAGCTGCTGGAGAATAAAAATAAACAGGAGTTGTGTGCTCCGGGCCCCGAGCTGCAAACCCAGCTCATTAACTTTAAATATCTCACCTCGCTGCTCGCTGGAGGTCACACTCGGCAGAAGTGCGGATGCTGATCAGGCTCCCACCGCACATCCTCATCCCGGCTCCGGGGCCACGCAGGGAACTTCCAAGGACCTGATTATCCTGACAATGGCCAGGGAAAAGCTCATTTAGGGAGCAATCAGGGCGCATTATCCAGTTTGATGCATAAGGTTGTGGAAACCCGGGCTAAGTCCGTTCTGCCCCGGGGCGGAGGTGATGCAATCCAGAAATGTTATCGCCCTCTGATTTCCCTTTTCCCCCTCTCATTTCCAAGAATGTTCTCCCCCTCTCACTTTCCTTTTCCCCCTCTCTCATTTCCAGGCATATTTTCCCCCTCCACTTTCCCTCTCCAGCTCTGCCTTTCTCCGGCCCAGTGAAGATTTAATTCCACCCTCCAAGGGAGCGGCTCGGACAGAAGACCTTTGGAGAGACAGGAGTCTCTCCTGGGAGCTGGGACAGGGGCTCTCCCATAGGAATTGGGGCGGGATGGGGTCAACCCCTGCTCCTCCGAGCATTCCCTTGTTCCCTCAAAGCACGGGAGCTCGGGCAGGAGTTCCCAGGAGCTGCTGCTGCTACCCGGGATGAGCGGATTTGGAGCCCTGCTCTCCTTCCCTGGCATTTCCAACCTGGGCAGACTTCTGGGGGTGGATCCTGTGGGATCAGGACCAGGGGGAGGTGGGATGGGGCTCAGGGGGTGGTTTGGGTGCAGCTGGGGATTTTTGGGGCTGCTGGTGCCCTGATAAGGTGACTGCTCTGGCTCTGTGGTTCCTGATGCACATCCTCCAGCAGATCCAACTTTCCCCGCTCCCCATAGTGAAGGGCTGAGGGAAGATGAAATCCTTTGTCTGGAGCTCCAGACTTAGGGAGAGAGTGGAAATTTTCTCTGCTCAGCTCTTATAAACCAGTGCAGAACCAGCAGGAGCAACTGATAGCACCTGGAACCCCTCGGTCTTGTGGATGTGGGATCAGAATCTGGAGGAGAATTGGTGTTGAAGGGAAGTAGCTTGGGAGAGTAAAGCCCCTTTCCAAAGGGCTGGAAGCTCTTTCATCTCCCCTGAATTGGTGTCCAACCCAAAGTCGGCTTCCTGGAGGGCTCTAGTGCTTTCCCAGTCCCCTCCAGATCCTCAGTCATTCATGATTTTCTTTTTCCTACGTCCCTTCTCCTCTGCACAACTCCTGACAGGAGGGGACAGCCGGGGGGGTCGGGCTCTGCTCCCAGGGAATAGGGACAGGAGGAGAGGGAACGGCCTCAGGCTGGGACAGAGGAAGCTCAGGGTGGACATTTTCCCAAAATTTCTTCACTGGAAGGGTAGTCAGGCATCCCTGGAAGTGTTCAAAAGCTGTGTGGATGTAGCTCTTGGGGACAGGGGCAGTGCTGGGGAAAGGTTGGATTCGATGATCCTGGAGGTCAGTTCCAATCTCAATGATTCCATGATTCTGTGATCCCACAGGTTTATTTAGGAGGCCCAATGGACACTTTGCAGAGGTGCAGACACCCCTTCCTTGAGTCAGTCAGGTTCAAAGCAAATCTCCTTGGTCTGCAAGGTCTGGAGAAACTCTTGGATTCCCAGCTCCATGCTGCTATTTGCTGCTGCTCCATCATCTGGTGCACTTGGAATCAAAGGGCCACAGAAGGAAGGGACCTTAAAGATGATCCAGTTCTAACCCTGCCGTCCCCACACTCAGCATAAGTGTGTTGGATGGGCCATGGGATTCCCTGCTGGAGCTCTGTGAGCAGCCAAACTGAGCTCACACATGGCAAATGCTGATGCTGGGGCTTCTCAAGCTGGAATTATCCCCAAGGTCTCCCTGCACCCCACAAATGAACAGTGAGGGGGAGTTTTGGCAATCCCAGTGGCCATGCAGGGTCTGTGGCACTGGAAAGGTTCCTGGAGAACCCAGAGATGTTGCTTGGGCATCCTCTTCCCACGGTGGGACAACGAGCCAGGCTCCCACCACTGCCATTCCTTCTTATTGTCACAATTCTCTGTTTCTTCCAGGACTGAGAGTCCTGCAGGGAGCAAACCTCTGTGGGCACCTGGAAGCTCTTCTCAGCCAGCTGAGGGCCTGGGGATGATGAGCTGATCTCATTTGGCTCTGCTGGGGTGGCCAGAGAGGTTCTGAGTCATTGCTTGAGTCATGAGGCTCAGCCACAGTGTTGGTGCCCTCAGGTGACTTGGTGATATTAATGCCAGGATTAACACAGAGCTTTATGGGTGGGAGAGAAATGCGAGGGTATCACTGGGAAGAAATCAAGAAGTGCTTTGGGGTGGTTTAAACCAGTGCTTAAGCTCAGCTCTTCTGTTCTGCTAAGATCACCCACACAGGCTGATCACCCATCCCTTGGCCGATGAGTGGAACCCAGGGATGGGGTGGAATCCAGTCTGGAATCCCTCTGTCTTCACCTCCTTTGCCACCTGCAGCCCCTCACCACCATTCCCAAGGGTTCCATGTCCCAACAGACCCCTCACCACCATTCCCAATGGTTCCCTGCCCCAGCAGACCCCACCCCACAGTGCCCCTAGGCTTCCTTGCCCTCCCAGTTTGTAAATAAGCTCTGGGAATTTGTGAGTGCCTTGGAATCATGGAATCATTAAGCTGGAAAAGAGCGCTGAAATCCTCAGGTGCAGCTATTAACCCATCACTGCCCAGTACCCATGGAGTTATTTCCCTTCCTCAGTCAGGGACCTCAGCCCGACTGGGGTTTATAAATCTTCATTTGTGCCTGGGGGCAGGGAGGAGGGAGCTGTCCAGTGGCTGTCCCGGGGCAGGGAGCACGTCCTGCTCCATCTGGCTGGAGCTGCTCCTGCTTCTGCTCCCTCCAGCCTTCCCAGGGCTTCTCCTCCTGCGGGATGAGCTGTGCTCAGTCCTCAGCGGGAACCTGGAGGCAGAGGAGGGGAGGATGTGACCAGCACCCATCTCACAGGGGCAGTGGGGTGCTGTGAGCCCTGCTGGGATCAGGGATGGCTCCTGGAAATGAGCGAGGAAGGTGTGGGAGAACAGGCAGCACACAACCTCCCACCCGGCCTTTTCTTCCTTTCTCCCCATCTTTAATCCAACTCTGAGTTAATTTGTGGATAATCCATGCATGGCTCAGAATCCCAAGGACCTTTGGGGAGAGCACGACATCTGCAGCACAGGGTTGGGAGGGTTGGATTTGGTTCCAGGGCTCAATCCTGAGCAGATGCTCGGTGAGTGTATCCCCCAGCAGCTCTCAGCCCTATGTGTGTGGCTCTTGAGTGTGCCAAACCCAAATTCCACACTGTGCCCCCAGGATGGGATGTGAAAACTGAGCTTTGGTGATGCCCTGGCTGTGCAGAGCAGCCCCATGCAGGTTTTGGTGTTGGTTTTTATAACATTTCTCTCGTGGCTGTCCAAAGGAATTTTCAGACAAACCCGTGATTTCTCTGTTGATGGAATGATGCTGCAGTCTCCTGAGGTGCTGATGGCAGGGGAAGGTTTGTTTTCTGCAGCTTCACATGAATGTTAAAGAGATATTTCTACCAGGCAAAAGTAGGGTCTAGCTGACTTGCTAGCTAAGAGTTTTAATTGAAAAAGCAGTCAATAAGGGGATAATGTATCGTTCAATGGCATCTTTCTTCGGAGGTTTTGGAAAATGCTCTCATTAAGCTGATCATTTAAGCCTGCAAAGTTAGTGATGATCCCTGGCAGAGGCACAGGGAAGTCATGAACAAGGGGCTGCCCCAAGTCTTCTACAAAGTCAGAGCCCAGCAGCCCTGACACACTTTTCTCTGGAATCACGTGTGAGACCGAATCCTGCTTGTCCTCTGAGGGTGGAGTGACATTGGAGAGAACCCGAATTGAATAACTCCGTGCTCGGGGTCACACAGGCACAGGCCAAATGTATGCGGGGGCAGGTACCAGCATCTCTTTAAAATGCAAATTGTTTTCTTGCTAATCTGGGTAATTTAAAGAAATTAGCATCCCAAAGCGTCCCTGTTTGCATCCCGGTGCATGGATCCGCTGCTGTCTGTGCGGCGGTGTAAATCCCCCGGAGCTGTCACCTTGCGTTACCTTCCCGAGCGATCCAGCGGCACTTCCCGAGGGGCAGCAGGGGGAACGCGTTCTCCACAGTCCATAAATGGTTTAAAGAATGCTCTCCAAGTGATGGGGTGCCCACCCCTTACCTCAATCAGCTGTCCCAGAAATGAGCTCAGTCCTGCAGAGCCCCGGAGCTGGGAGCGGCTTAGCAGCAGGACGGGGG
>VZTB01004914.1:95241-118292 GCA_013397245.1 Thryothorus ludovicianus | reverse complement strand
GGGAGTGCTTTATCTGTTAAATAAACAACTTTTTCCACTTTCTACCAAGGAAATTTTTTTCCTATCCCGATTCAGCTAAGGGGAGGGGTAGTTCATTTAAAGGTTTGTTTGTTTTCCTTTCTTCCCCTCTCCCAAATTTGCCCTAAACCAGGACATCTGTGGCCACCAGGGTGGGAATGTGTCCTGGCCATCCGTGCTGAGGAGGTGGAGGTGGCCTGGGTGTCCTGCAGGTCCAGCTCCATCCTGCCCTGTGCCCTGGGCCACTGCTGCTGGGCCACTTCCCTCCCTTTTTTGGGATCTTGCCCTGATTTCTCTGTGTGCTTGTGCCACCAGTGCTGCCCCCGGGGCTGCTGTGCTTCAGTTTGGAGGTTTTTATTTCATTGTGGGTTTTTCTTAACTTCACTTTGTGGTTTTGTCATTTCTGGCTTCTTGGGTGATGTGTTCGTGGTGCTGTGACCATCTCACATCACTGAGCCAGGCAGGTCCTTCCCAGGCTCTGAATTCATCAGTAAATTTCCCAGCAGATCCCAAATGCAGTTTTACCAAGTGAATGGAACAATGCTGATCTTCAAGAGAAATTCCTTGAGGCTTTTACTTTAAACAAATTTACCACTTCACTGACAACCCGTTTCTTTGTCTGGGTATTTTCTGCACCATCATTTCTCTCACTGAGGTGGTTTGAGTTTATTTTTGTGCTGACAAAGACAGAAATCTGTGCACAGAGGTGGCTGCAGCCTCTAGAGCTGGCAGTGCTGATGTGGTGTTAGTTAGAGATATTTATTATTTTTGCTGCTGAGTACACAACACTATCAAGTGGTCATTAGAATAAATGATTTTGTCATCCAATACATTTACTCAGTTAAAAGAATGTAGACACAGCAGGAGCCCAGAGCTACCTGAGGGAACTGTGGAAGGATCCAATATTTGTGTGAGCTCAGTGGGAAATGTTCAGAAGTGGTTTTTATCATTTTTGAGTGTGAATAAGCAGATCTGGCACCTAAGGGGAAGATCTCTGCTCACAATGGACCACAATAATGCTGCAGTTCCCTCCAGAGATGGATTTTAGTGTCCAGATTTCCTACTCTGAGCAGAGCCAACCCTCGCAATAACCCAGCAAGGTGGAGCTCATGGAAGGGTTTGGAGCCAGAGCAGCGAGTGGGAGTCATCCCCTGACAGTGATTTGCAGGTTTTTCATCTCCTCCTGCCCCTGCTGGGGGCTGGTTTTGATGTTTTCCCCGGGAGTCCCCTGCCCAGGGGATCCTTATCAAACACGTCCCTGTCACTCCAGCAGCTCCCCCTGTGCCACTGCAGTTCCAGTGCCCTCAAACTCGGGGAGGGACAGAGCAATAATGAGACAAATGAAACAAACTGAGGCATTTGAACGGAGCAGAGTCCGAGCAGAGCTGTCAGGGAGGCAGCCAGGAGGGGTGGAATTGGAAATTCCAGGGATTTCAGGTACTCTGATCCTATGTGAGGGTAAATCAGTGAACCTCACCTTCCAGCGCTTGTGTCCTTTGTATTTGAGACAACTGAGGCAATATAAATATTTATTCTATAGCCAGTTGGTGTGTGGTTTCGTGCTTTCTCAACATTATCCAGAATTAAAGTGCCAGAGGGCAGGTTTAGATGGGATATTAGGAAGGAATTGTTCCCTGTGAGGGTGGGATGCCCTGGCACAGGGTGCCCAGAGCAGCTGTGGCTGCCCCTGGATCCCTGGCAGTGCCCAAGGCCAGGCTGGACACTGGGGCTGGGAGCAGCCTGGGACAGTGGGAGGTGTCCCTGCCATGGCAGGGGGGGGATGAGATGAGCTTTAAGGTCCCTCCCACCCAAACCAGTCTGGGATTTGTGATTGAAGTTAAATTTATCTATGCCCCAATGTTGGCTTCATTTTGCTATTTCAGCCCCGTCCTGGCACTTTTCGATGCCACATTTTTATCACAGACAGGCAGGAAGCTCTTCTGAAATCATCCTCAACCCCCACTGTGTAGATATTCCAAATACCCTCCAGCAAACTGCACTCTATTTCCTACTGCCATTCAAAAGTTCTCAAATTCAAGGCCATTTTCAGGGCAGAAGTGGAATTTATTATAACCATAGAATCAAATGAGGATGAAACCTCCCATGAACTGCTGGTTCAGCTCAGGATAGAGTGATAAATAACCTCTCTTGCCCAGGATTGTTGGTTTGTGAACTTTCAGAGAAGGAGAACAAAGTCCTGTGAGGATGGAGGGACAGGAGAGAACCCTCCCCTTTGTCCTGCTGTCCCTGAGCCAGCTGAGGCTTTGTCACCTTCAACCCCTTCTGAGCTTTCCTTGACTTCCTGTGGAACTTGGGGCTCGTGTTAAAGCACTTGATGTGGGGAAAAACTCCAGCAGATCAGTGCTGCAGGAGGCTCAGAACAGAGCTCCCTGGGGAACAGGCAAACTGGTGTGGGACAGGGCTGAACTGGCCCAAAGCAGCTCCAAAACTGCTCCAGAACTGCTCCAAAACTGCTCCAGAACTGCTCCAAAGGCACTTCTGGGTTGGCAGGGGAGCCAAACCTTTGGCTGTGATCTCAGCTTGTTGGGGAGATTTCCATTTAGGTTTTAGGTTTGTGTTTTGCTTCACATCTTGATTCGTGCTGGACCTGGCACAGGCAGGGAAATGCCAACATCCAAGATCAGGATCTTGGGAAGGAAGGGAAGAGCTGAGCCTGGTCTGTGTGTGCTGCACTCCTTCCTCCAGCACTGAACTGGGCTTTTCATTTCGGGCAGGTGTGTGATACCTCAGACAATATTTACATTGATGATTGGGAATAACCAACACATTTTTGTGTATCCAATTCCCTTCAAATTGCCCTCTGATTTTACTCAAGTGGGACTTAGATCAAAGGCTCTGAAATTGCCATTAGATTCAGAATTCCTGCCCTGTTTTTCCTGATTATATGCCTGGTTTTCATCAACATGTTTTAAAATGTGTTTCACTCAGCAGTGACACAACACTGTCATTTATCTGGGGCCTGTTTTTCAGCAAACAAATCAAATGGGGTTTTTCTTGTATCATTTGGAATAGAAAATGGAGGGCTGGGCCGAAAGAAAATGACTTTGAGGTGTTTGATGTGGAGTTTTGTATTTCTTTAGCTCAGAGCAGTTTGTCCTGTGTGACCCTGGGGTTGTCACACATGGCCTGGCTGGCACTGAAATGCTCTGAACTGGGGCAGTTGTCCCCAAGGCTGGTGACAGGGACCTGCAAACTTGAGTTGTAAAAGTAATTCCACAGCAGTAGCCCACTACTGTGGCTTCCTACTGCCAGAGGGCAGGGATGGATGGGATTTTGGGAAGGAATTGTTCCCTGGGAGGGTGGGATGCCCTGGCACAGGGTGCCCAGAGCAGCTGTGGCTGCCCCTGGATCCCTGGCAGTGCCCAGGGCCAGGTTGGACACTGGGGCTGGGAGCAGCCTGGGACAGTGGAAGGTGTGGGGTGAGACGAGCTTTAAGGTCCTTCCTGCCTAACCCATTCCATAATCCTGGGGCTCATGATAGCACTTTCTGAGTGCCTTTCTTCTCTGTCGTTCTTATGTGAATTATTCTCTCCCACACTGCCCCCAGATCTCCCTGGGTAAAGCTGATCATGATCCATGTCCTGAAGAATGATCATCCTCTGGCAGCTTGGATCTGCAACCACCTCTCCCTCTCCCAGAGTGTTCATTATTCACAGAATCCCGGAATGGGTTGGGTTGGAGGCACCTTGGAGCCCATCCAGTGCCACCCCTGCCTTGGGGACACCTCCCACTGTCCCAGGCTGCTCCCAGCCCCAGTGCCCAGCCTGGCCTTGGGCACTGCCAGGGATCCAGGGGCAGCCACAGCTGCTCTGGGCACCCTGTGCCAGGGCATCCCACCCTCCCAGGAGGAATTTTGTTCCTTTCCCACAGCCAGGGGCCAGCAGGGCTGTGCTGGGGCAGGGTCAGGGTCAGGGAAGGAGCAATAGGAGGAGCAGACCGAGGGTTGGGAGTGACCCCAGCCCTGAGGAATCCTCTCCTCTCCCCACCTGGATGGCTCTGGAGCCAGCTGAGCGCTGATTGCTGAGCAGGAATTAAATTAGGGCAGTTAAACCCCGAATCCACCCCAGCCATGCACACTCAAGGGAAACAGGCTCCTGACGTTTGTGGTAATCAGCGTGGAGTGGCTGATTAAAGGCCATTAAAATTCACCAGGAACGATTCTAATCCTCTCTCCGCTTCCAGCCCCGCTCTCTTCCGGGTGTTGGATAATCAGAGCTGACTTTAACCCTGACACAGTGCCCCTGCTCCGGCATGGGGCTGCTGCCCCATCCCACGGCAGATGGAAAAACAAGGCAAGAATAATTGGATTTATAGAAGACAAGGCCTGGAGTCTGCAGGAGGAAACACCTTGGAAGTGTTCTGTCACACTCGTGCATCCAGGGACACAGGAGAAATATGGATGATATCAAAAGTTTAATTGCAACTGCAAGAGTTGACAGCTTCTATGGTGGGGAGTTCATTGCATCTCAGAAATTTATGGGGAATGTGGTAACCTTGTTATATTTATTATGATAACTTTATCATATTTATTCTTGTTTTCTGAATGTGAAACTGGAAAAGCTCTGAACTTTCCTTCCCTGAAAGTAGCTTTTCCACAACATCAGAAACATCCCAGTCCTCACTCACCAAGGTCATCACAGATTTTGTTAAGTGACCTTAAACCTGCCCAGGATAATTTACATTATCTGTGCCTGCCTCTGGCTGCTTTCAGAACCTCCCGGCTGTGCCATTTGATAGACATCGAAATTGCTTCTGCAATTAAAGCTGCAGTCAGTTCATTTCTCACCTGCACAATTAAATCCCGGCTCTGGAGCCTTGTTGTGGCTCTGGGTCACACCCGGTGGGCGCTGCCCGGGCAGGAGCCTCCCTCTGCAGGCAGCAATGCCCGCAGCCCTCAGGTGCTCCCGCAGCCCCCGGAGGGGTTGGGAGGAGGCTGGCGGGGTGATGAGTCCCAGTGAAGCCTTTGAGTGGCCTTTTGTCACTCCTGGTCATTGCTGGTGGGGTGGCAGCGCTGCTGGGGGGCTGCAGTGTCCCCTCACTCTCTGTGTCCCTTCACTCTCTGTGTCCCCTCACCTTCTGTGCCCTCTCTGCCACGGCCAGGGCTCCTCTGGTCACACAGGGTTGGGGACATTCCTGTCCTGGCTGTCACCAGTCCCCATCAAGGCATTTCACCTCAGGAGCCCCTCGTGGTTGTCACTCCTGGTGACACAGTGGTGCTAATGATGGCTCTGCACCAGACACTGTGCAGCTTCGTCAGGTCAGGTCTTGGAGGCTTCCTTATCTTAATTCCTTCTTTAGAAAGGGGAGCAGGAGGAGATCACAGAAATCATGGAATGGTTTGAGGTGAAAGGGACCTTATTAAAGCCCACCTTGTTCCAGCCTCTTCCTCTATCCCAGGGTGCTCCCATACCTGTCCAGCCTGACCTTGGACACCTCCAGGGATCCAGGGGCAGCCCCAGCTTCACTGAGATGTACAAGTTCCATGATTCTGTGATTCTGTTATTCCATGATTCTGTGATTCTGTTATTCCATGATTCTGTGCTTCTCTTATTCCATGATTCTGTGCTTCTGTTATTCCATGATTCTGTGATTCTGTTATTCCATGATTCTGTGCTTCTCTTATTCCATGATTCTGTGCTTCTGTTATTCCATGATTCTGTGATTCTGTTATTCCATGATTCTGTGCTTCTCTTATTCCATGATTCTGTGATTCTGTTATTCCATGATTCTGTGATTCTGTTATTCCATGATTCTGTGCTTCTCTTATTCCATGATTCTGGGATTCTTTTATTCCATGATTCCCTGACTCTGGGGAGCAGGACACAGGTCTGGAGAATCAGCAGCTCCTGCTGTGGCTGCACTGGATGTGCAGAGAGCTCATTTCAAGCAACCTGCCCCTCTCTTTAAACACAAACCCCAGGCAGGTTCAGCCACAACATCCCAAATAATGAATTGCACAGAAAATGAGATCTGGAATTCTATCGAGAAGGCTTTTCTGTAGCTGGGAATAAATAAAATCCCTGATTATGAGGACTTTGATCATTGGTGTCACATCTGAAAAGCTGTGGAGGTCAAAGTCTCAGCTCACTGCAGGGATGGAGACATTTCTTGTTCATAATTAGAGAATCATTAAGGTTGGAAAAGACCTTTGAGGTCATCAAGTCCAACCTAAAGCCGAAGTAAAGGGTGGAAAGGAGAAAGAGGAAATAGGGGAAAACATTAAACACAAATAGATCCATCCATTTGAACCTATCCCTGAAATGGGAAACTGAAGAGGAGAGCCTGGATTTTGGAGATGTGGAATGTGATTTCAGGAGCTCCTGAATTGCTGGATCACAGATTTAGACATTGATTGAACACACTCCCCAGCTGCACAGTATGAAGGGGGTTGCACCATCAGGGTGCTTTTAGCCAATTGTTTTTAGCCAGTTTTGCCAAATTGGAGAATCTTTCGGGCACAGTGACAATTGCAGTGACTTTGAGGAGGCAGTAATATTCCCTCTCAGTGTGCAGGTCACTGTGGGTGGAGGATGATGAAGTCCCGTTCCCTTTTAGCATGAACAAGACATATTCAAACTTTAAATGCTTCAAATATCACTGACAATAAAAAGTCACATTCTTTCAACGTGATGAACCCAGTGATTCATAAGTTGCTGTTCTCTTTAGAGCAGGGGCAGATACATAAAATGGAAATATTTCCCAGAAAATTGGATTTTCAGTCTGTGGGGATGGGGATCAAACCCTGCTTGAGGGCAGGCCCCACCTGAAGAGGTGACAGGGCCAAAGTTGTGCAGCCAGAGCACCCCAGGGGCTCCTGGAAGGTGACAAAAGGCTGGATCAGGGAGTGAATCCCTCCATTCCAGACACCCGGCAAGGAACAGAATCCCAGGGGCACCTGCTGCCTGAGGAATGAGCTCAGCTGTCAGAGGAGAGGATCTGCTGATTGCCTCCTTCCCTGCTGGAATTGCTGAGCCTCAGCATGGAGGGAGCAGAGGCTTTGGGAAGTTATTTCCACTCCTCTCAAAGAAGTCAATCTGTTAATGGCTTTAATTAGCAATCTTTTCATGTCTTCCCCTCAGCACAGGCACAGATTTGCCCACGCTGGGATTTGTAGCCCCCGTGGCACTGGGATTCAAACTCTCCCTTGGATGTGCACACAATGGACAGAAATCCCCCTTTTTCCAAGCAAAGCAGACTTGGGGCTCCTTTTGAAGCAGCCTCTCCTGTCTGTGGCAGAGGCTGTACCTGGGCACATCCACTGCAACTGCTCTGCTTTCTCCTGTTTCCCTCATTCCCTTTCTCCTCTGGCTCCTTGGGGAACAAATCCAAGTGCTGCAGGTTCCATTTTTATGCAGGAAGCAGGAATTTCACATCTCCTCAGTCTCGCTGTGATTTGAGCTATCAAGGGAGCATGAATCCTGAAATCCCAGGAACTGATCTGATCACACGGGCAGAGCTTGAGGTTGCTTTTAGGATATGATCATATCAACAAGATAGAGTTTTAATTAAATTACAATGATTCCCAAGTTTAATAGATGTTCCAGTGTTCCATGTTCCTTGGAAACAAACCCTGTTATTGCTGCCAACCCCCTGGGGCAGGAAGGATGGCAGGGCATGGAATGGAGGGATGGCCTTGGGATGGAGATGGCTCAGGAGTGAGGTCACCTGCTCTGAACCTTCTGTCAAAGCCTTCCTGAAGGGCCACCTGGCAATGACTCAAAAGGTTGTCACCCTCAGGAGCACTCCAAAAGCCTCTGTTTGTCACCCTCACCTGAACAGCTGAGTGTGGTGGATGTGGCAGGGGGAAAATTCCCTTTTTTACATCAGTTCCTCACCCCACCAGCGTGGGAAGGTCAGGCAGGTTTAATCCCAGAGATCCCAGCAATGGAGCTGGAATTCTCTGGCACATAATCCACATTATCCCCACTGTGGCAGCATCACAAACAAATTTCTTTCTGCAGAAGGCATTTCTTGAAATTCTGGACCTCTGGGTTTACTCAGTACCAGGAAAACCTGGGTTTTTTCCCAGCTCCTCAGCCCTGCCTGATTTGCCAGCCTGCTGCATTCCTTCCTTTGAGCTGTTGCTGCCCCAAAATGTCCCTGTGCTTATCAATTTTCCTTGCAACAAGAGCTTTTAGCACAGACAGGGTGGATTTAGTGCTGCCCATGTGCAGCTTCCTTCCCCATCTGTTTCTCAGTTGCTTCTGAAACATTTTAGAGCAAAATCTCATCTTATCTCAGAAAATCAGTCCTGATAGGAACAGAGAGCAACGGGGCACCTGCTTCACGTGCATTGTTCCAAGCTGCCTGTGGAGTGGGTAATGGAGAATTATTGCAAATATTGTGTGTGTTTACATTTCTTTTATTAATAACTTCATCCAGCAGAGCTTCAGAGCTTCCTTACACTGGGAATAGAGGTTGGATCTTGTTGAAAAGTGAGTTTGTCTCTGTCTGAAAACCTTATGGCTGTGCATCCCAGCAAGGCTGGCAGCAGCAGGGATGCTGAAAGCCACGGTTTGGAAGCCATCAGGAGGGATAATGTGCAAAGCAGCAGCTGCTGACTCTGCACACACCAAATCTCGGAGCTTCTGCTGCTTCCCTGCTCTGCTGGCTCCTGGGCCAAAGCTTTGGCTGAGCAGAGGCACAGAGCTCCCACTCCCCATCTCCCAGGAGAGTCAGGGACTATCCTGAGCTGGAAGGGACCACAGGGATCATCCAGCCCCTGATCCCATCCAGACACCCCAACAACCCCACCCTGAACAAACACTCCTGCAGCTCTGGCAGCCTCGGGGCTGTGTCCATTCCCTGGGGAGCCTGGGCAGTGCCCAGCACCCTCTGGGGGTCAAGAACCTTTCCCTGAGATCCACCCTAAGAAACCAGAGCTTGAATTTGCCACCTTACCTTGTTCCCAGTGGAGCACCTAGGGAGCATTTATTCCTTTTCCCAATCTGTCATTTTACCAGAAATGTTGGTTGCTGGGGGAAAAGAAATGTTTTGTGTTTTCAGATTTGATTTTGTGCCCCTCTCTTTTTGTCCTTGGGGGTGATCATTGTGCCTTGGATTCTGCTTAAAGGCTTTGGAGTCCAATGCATTGCTGAGATGTGTGTTCAACAGTTCCTGATAACCCAGACAGTGCAGACATCTGGATTTGTGTTTAACTGCTACCTGAGCCTTGGCCAGGGCCTTCCACATGGGAAGATCTGCTCCATCCTCCCTGGAAAGCACTCAGCTGCTTTGTTTTGCTATCTGGGTGCTTTTTCCTACTGCTTGGCTGAGATTTCCTCCATCTTTTCTTCGTTTTTGTGTGCCTGTGGAGCTGTGGATGAAGTCAGGAGTTCTCAGAAGGATTGCCAGGCAGGGAAGCAGCCTCAGTAATAAAAGGCGTAAAAACCACCCCCCTCCTAATTCCAATCCATTATTTCCTTGCTCACACGCTGAAAATGCAAACTCAACTTATTAACTCAGCATTCACTCCTGATTCCATGATTTTATGTTTGCCTTTTATATCCATAATATCCATTTTCCACTTTCATAACACCCAACAAAAATATCCCTTCCCAATCCCTCCCTCTTTGTTCTCCTCTGTTTGCAGCCAGTCTGACTCAGCAGGAGCACATCTGGAGCTCAGCTGCAGCTGTGCTCCTGCACTGCTGTGGGACTTTTGGGGGAGTCTCAGCCCTCCCATGATGAATTTGAGGCAGCAACTGGAGCTCATGTGGAGCAGTTGAAGATAATGCTCTGCCAAAATGAAACTTTGATAAACAAGTTGGTTTTCCCTTTTATTTCCAGTGGGAAATTGGATGTGCTGTCCAAAGTATTAAACTGCACATTTGGAATTTGGGATTGTCCTGGAATCCAGTGAACTTTGAGGCTTTGGGACCAAAGGGGTGGTTCAGGGGCTTGTGTAAAATAACACAAGTGTGACAAGGAGATCAATTCACATCAATGGGCCGTGTTATCCATTCAAATGAGCCAAATTTCCATGGATAAGGAGACAAAAAAGTCAGGTGATGTCAGATTTTCCTGGTTGTTGCCAGTGTAATTCCCACCAGCCCTTAAAATGCCGGAAAACAACACAATTCTCCAAAATGTAAAAACCCACTTGGCCCAACAGTTCCTGCATTCAAGAGAAATGTAAAATGTAGCTCACTAAATAACAGAATAATAAGATTCATGAATTCATGGAATCATAGAATTATGGAATTATAGAATCATATAACATTGGAATCACAGACTTCATGAAACCATAGAATCATGGAACCATGAAATCACAGAATCATAGAATAATGGAGTCATAGAATTATGGAATTATGAAATCATAGAATTGTGGTGTCATAGAATCAGGGAATCATTACATCATAGAATAATGGAATTGTAGAATCACAGTATTATGAAATCATAGAATCATGGAATCTCAGAATCATGAAATCATAGAATCCTTGAATGGTTTGGGCTGGAAGGGACCTTAAAACTCCCCTTGTTCCAGCCTGTGCCACTCAGAGTGAAACAGCCACACGTTGAGAAGGGCTCCTTGAGAAGAAGCCCTTCCTTCTCCAGGGTCAGCATGGAGGTTCTGGAGTTTCTCCTCGATATCCCAGCAGGCAGGTAGAGATCCAAAAGCAGATTTGGCACCCCGGGAGCAGCAGGTATCAGCTAAGGCAGGCTGTGAGATCAGTCAGTCTGGTAAGGAACCGAGGCTGGAACCATTCTCCCTCCTCCCAAAGCCAGCAGCAACCCCAGAGCAGAGCTTCCTCTTCACAGTGGGATTTTATGGACAGACATCCCCAGGCACTGGATACTCATCCCTAGGAGAAGGTGAGAATCCTGACTCCTCAGTCATAGTTAAAATTGCTTCCTTGTGCTGTAGCTGTTCCCATCTGCCTCCTGGACAGATTCCTTGGATACAGGTGCAGAAGCTTTTCCTGAAGAGGTGAATCCCTATGTTGAGTATTAATAAACACCTACCTGGGTTGGACAGGAGAGAATGGAGGACACTGATGCTTTTCCAGCTTAAAAAGCCTGGAGAATCAAAATTCCAGCTGTAAGAAGGAGCACTGAGGGAAGGGAACCACAGCACCGAGAAAGGGAGCAGGATACTACACCAGGGCCATTTCCAGTGGGGTTCCAGTTTCACCCAGCTGCTGGACACAGCTGCACCAGAATGGGGATTGTGCTCCTTTTCCTGCTATCCCAGGGGCTTTTCCTGCAGGGTTGCTCTCCAGTGGGAGCTGTGAGCTGGTGGACAGCTGTCTCTGGGGTGAAGGTGGCTGATTTCTCCATCTGGATGGTGGCCAGGCTGGTTCCAGTGTCTTTGTTCCCCTCATTTTTGGGAGCCAGGCACAGGCAGAAGGATGTGGAACACACCCAGGATGCTCCACAGGCCGTAGAAGAAAGATGCTGCTCTTGATGCTCATCCCTGCTGCCCTCCTTCCATGGCAAAATAAACACAGAGTGACATCAAACCTTTTACTGGGCATCCCTGGAGCTCAGAGAGGGCTGGCACCACTTGGGATTGAGATCCTGAAGTTATTTTCAGCAGATCCAGGGGAATGTTGGCTCAGGTCTCAGCAGTCAAACAGCAAGTGGGAAACTGGGAAAGGTTGAGAAAGGAATAGGGGAAAAAACAGCTCATGGTTTTCTTGGTGACTTCTTGGATGTCATTGGGATCTGCTCTACCATGTCGTGAAAGGGAGATGGTGGGATGGGAGAAGTTAATGAGGAGGAAACCTTCATGAATTCCAGGTGGTGCCTCCTTGAGAGGAAACTTTGGTGGCTAAAAAGAAGAAACTTAAGTGGATAAAAAGAGGAAACTTAGGTGGAGAAAAAGATAACTGGGTCATCTTTTTGATTTCAGAATTTGGGAAGGTGATGACTGGAGCTGGGGAGGGTACAAGTGAAACAGGAGACAGTTTCAGAGCAAGCCCAAGGAGAGGATCTCTCCTACAAGGCGTGAAATTTCCTGACAGCACAAGTTGGATGTGCTAGAGGTTCACAGAACTTCCCAAAATAACTTGGCAAATTATTCACTCAAGGTCTCTCTTCTTCCCTTCTGCAGTGAAGGTGGGATTCTTCTACTGACACCTGCCCATGCACGTGTCCATCCATGGCTTATTACATCCACCAGAAGGAAATCTTCTTCCCAAAGAAAGAGATAGAGTTTAGGGAATACTAAAAGTGAACATTATGCTCTTTTTCCTTTCAATGAGATAAGTAAATAACAGCAGTAATAGACCCTTATCTTGAACTTCAGCAGTCCAGACCCCACAGTTCCACCACCATCAGTGGAGAAAATGAGCTCTGATGTTCTCTGAAATCCAACACTGTATCTCCTTCATCTTCCAGCATTCAATCTTTTCCAATATTCAGCGTTTCCTCTTCCAGTGTTCAATATTTCTTCCAGCATTCAATGTTTCCTCTTTCAGCCTTCAATATTTCATCAAGAATTTGCTTCTCATCGACCTCTAAACCCCACCATTGCCCCAGAATGGCCCTGGAGTGATGGATTGCACCATTAGCATCTAAATGTGGAATAAAAACTCCAGTTGATGCTCCCAGAGGCAAAAGAAAATTCCAATTTAAGCAATCACTTTTTATTTTTATTGCATAAATTACAATAAGGACGAATGATGCTTGGGATTCCTTCTGCCTTTCCTTTTATTCTGTAGTTAGCAAAGTCTGCATCTTCCTGGGAATTTGTCCCATTCCACTGATCTGGAATTCTCTGCCAAGGCTGAAGTTAGAAGCAGAAATGCAATATAAGGGTGGGAGGGACTTTGTTCCCTTTGGGTTTGCTGAGATTGCTGTTGTGTCTCCTAAGGAGCCTCAGCACCAGCCCTGGCCCTGCTGCACAGGGACCACACAGAATCCCAGGGTCACTGGGGCTGGAAAAGCCATCCAGGATCATCCAGTCCAAGCTGTGCCACATCCCCACCTTGTCCCCAGCCCAGAGCACTGAGTGCCACCTCCAGGCCTTCCTTGGGCACCTCCAGGGATGGAGACTCCAAACCCCGAGGCCTGACCACCCTTTCCATGGGGAAATTCCTCCTGATCTCCCCCCTGAGCCTCCTTTGCTCCAGGCTGCGCCCCTTCCCAGCTCTGTTCCCTTCCCTGGATGTGCTCCAGCCCCTCAGGGTCTGCATTGTCCCTGGACTGAGCCCAGGGTTTGAGGGGTCTCAGCAGTGCCACACGTCCCTGGGTCACCCTCCCAGTCCCTTTTTGCAGCTCCACTTGTTCTCCATCTCTGTGGGAATGCTCCAGTCTGGGATCACAACCTCTGTGTCCTGTACTGGGCCCAAATGGTGGAGTCTGAGGGCAACCTGCAAGAATTGAAAAACAACAGCATAAAGAGTTGGGTTATTTTTAATTTAAAATGCAGCACCCAGAGAAAGGCCAGGCATACCTGGATCTCTTCACTTGATGAATTATTTATGTATAATGACAACAATGCTCTGACTCAGTGCTGGTGTTTGAAGCAGGACTTCAGATCACCCAAGACTCACAAACCACACTCTGTCAAAAATTCCTTTCTTCCCCGAACCCATTTCTCACCTGTAGGAATATTTCAGATGTGTTTTCACAAAGCTGCCTGACTTGTAATTAGCAAGTGCTCACGAAACAAACTATTAAAGAGCAATTAGCTCAGGGAAATTTACCCGAGCTCTTTGCAGGGCTGAGGCGAGGAGTGCTAACATTTCCTTGATGGAGGAATGTCAAATTTACACAACCAAATCCCGGAAATTTAGCAAATCCTCAGGATTCCCTGTGATCCCGTTAATTTTAGGGAGTTTTCATTAGCACCTCTAAAGACCAGCTAACAGTAACACCTGTTTCCAGGATATCTTTTCCTATTTTCTCCAGAATGTGTTGCTTTGGCTCTTTAAGCTCTGAGAGAAGCAGATTCCCCTTTGTTCTTCCAGATCCTAAGCACCTCATTTATATCCATTCCTTTATTAATTGACAGAATATATTAATTGAAGACTAAGTTTTATTCCTTCTCACTGCATATAACATTGCCTTGTCAACTCTGATAACTTCTCTCTTCCCAAATAATTTAAAAATTATACATGAATGCTGCAAACTGCTTCAAATTATATATAATGCCTTTCTTTTAATTACATCAATTCTGATGGATATGGATGTGCACACACATACCCAGAGCAGTTCTGGGGGCTCTGGGACTCCGTTCCCTGCAGCTCTTTCCAGTTTGTCCCTGGAGAATCAACAACAGCATCAAATTTCTCCAACCAGAGTGTGCAGAGAGAAAGAAAGGGTTTAATACAGAAGGTGGCAGAGTTTATTGTGAACTTTTTTTGCCTAACTATAAATTTTATTCAAGCAATCACAATGCCAAAAAAGAAAAAAAACCACAAAACAAAACAAAATCCCGAAGAACACACATTTCCCTTTACTGGGGGGAAAAAAAAAATCAGTGAAAAATGGACCTGTTTTGATGCTTAAACTCCAGGCAGATATGACAGAGCCTGCTCACCTTATCTCTCTGATAAAATCCAGGTGCACTTGACATACTCAGGTAGAGAGCAGATATTTCAGCCTGGCTCCAGCACTGACAGTAAAATTAATCCCTAATAAATGGGCAGGTTACAGAGGGACCACAGAGATGATGAAACACCAGGGTTGGAGCAACCTGGTCTAGTGAAGGTATCCCTGCCCAGGGCAGAAGATGATTTTAAGGTCCTTCCAACCCAAACCATTTTGGGATTCAGCAATTCTGAGTTACCAAAGAGCAGCAGCTCTTCGTGCATTTTAGATTGTTCCTTTCTTTTTGCTTTCCTTTACCCACTCTTGGTGAAATCAGCTGTTGTGAAATGATTCTTAGGGCAGCAAAGATTGGGGGAGCCCAAGCAATGACAAAGCAGGTGGGGGGACAGCAAAGCACAGCTTCCCCTCGTGTGGCTGTGCCAAACTGGACAGAAAAGGGGCTGGAAAGGAGCCACTCAAAACCCTCAGCAGATGTGGATTTCTCTCTCCAGAGGGATTTCAAACTGGGATGAAGCGCTCCAGAAAAAGTGTCAGAGATGACAGGAGTTGATGAGCTGGAACAGCTGGCCAGGGAGCACAGATTTCCTGCAGGGAAAGCCAGCTTGTTGTGAGCAGGGAGAACAGAAAACTTGACATGTGTCACCGAGGAAAAGGGAAAAGGACTTTGTGGAGCTGGTGGTGGAGCCTGACCCCAGACAAGGAAAGGAGAAGGACCTTTCCAAAGGGCTCTTCTGCAGCCAGGCATTGAGGGGGTGTCACCCCTGAGAGCTGGGGGGATCCATCACGCCTGACCCCAAACCCACAGGGGAACTCTGTAGGGCAGGAACACAGCAAGATTTGCATTTGTTCAGACAAACGAACAGAGTTCAAGATAAATCCTTGGCAAACTCAACCCCTCCCCTCACACAGCAGGAAGGATGTGATCCCAAATACTCAGGGATCACAATCCTATTTGGGCTTGAGCCACTTTGTCCTCTGCAAATGGAGCTCTGAAGATGTTCCCAGGTTGGGGCTGAAGGGAAGGCAAAGGACAGCCTGGCTTTGCAGCCTGATCCTTCTTCCACTGAGTGTCACAGGATTGATTTCAGCCTCTATCCTCAGCTTTTTCTTCTGCAAAATTTGTGAATTTTTATATTGCAAAAGAATGAATTTCTCCAGCAGATGGGATGGGATGAAAATGCTGCTGTTGAGCCAAGGCTTTTGGGCAAATAACAAACATTAAGTAACATTTGCAAAAGAACTGCACTCAGGGACTGCTGAAGCCAAAACTGGACTCAGGGAGGGACTGTTAAAACCAAAACTGGATTCAAGGACTGATGAAATCGAGATCCCTTCCTGGCAAAAGGCCATCCCAAAGCTGGTGCTGGTGTCCCTCACAACAGGTTCTTCTTCCAGGGATGGAATTGGTCACATCAGTAAATGCCATTTCTCCTGCTCTGTGCCAGGGTGAGTGTCTGCAGTCAGCTCGGGTTAAGCTGCCAGGTCCTTCCCTCTCATCATTAGGCCTCCAATTAGTGAGGTTTTTATGAACTCAGAGCTCAGAGTTTTCATGGATCAGTGACATTTCCTCTTAGAAAAATATCTCTGCTCAAGCTGTGGAAGGTTCTTGTCCTTCTCCAGAGCTGAGGCAGAAGCTGAGAAATCCAAGGTTAGAATGAGCTGGATTTTATTAACACATTTCATAATTTGGTGAGAAAATTTGGATTGGTACCTGCAGAGCAGAGGAGGTTTTAGCAAGGCTCCAGATGAGGTCTTGGACCCAGTGGGATAAAGCAAAATAGGGAATTATTGGAGGGCAATGGTCTGGTGTCAGTAGGAATCAGTGAGGGAGGAGGATTCCAGTGTGGCATAAAGCTTGTTTTTCATATCCAGCATCACGGAGGGCCAGGATGGTTTGGGGTGCAAGGGACCTTAAAATTCAACTCATCCCACCCCTGCCATGGCAGGGACACCTCCCACTGTCCCAGGCTGCTCCCAGCCCCAGTGTCCAACCTGGCCTGGGGCACTGCCAGGGATCCAGGGGCAGCCACAGCTGCTCTGGGCACCCTGTGCCAGGGCATCCCACCCTCCCAGGGAACAATTCCTGCCCAATATCCCATCCAGCCCTGCCCTCTGCAGTGGGAAGCCATTCCCTGTGTCCTGTCCCTCCATCCCTTGTCCAAAGTCCCTTTCCAGCTCGCCCCCAGCACTGTCAAGGCCACCACTGACCCATGTCCCCAAGTTCCACATCCATTTTTTTAACCCCTCCAGGGATGGCAACTCCCTGGGCAGCTGTGCCAGGAACTGACCACCCTTTCCATGAAGAAATGTTCCCTGATATCCAATCTGAACCTCCTCTGGCACAACTTGGGGTCGTTTCCCCTTGTCCTGTCTCTTGTCACCTGTAAGAAAAAACTGTCCCACCTGGCTCCACCCTTTTCTCAGGGAGCTGCAGAAATTCTCCTGTGGTTTGTCCACAGGCACAGTGATTTTCACAAGGGGAAAGTGTCTTGAACTGTGAGTATGGTCAGTTCAGGGGTGAGAAGTGTTGTCCTTACAAAAAGTGTCCTGGGGCAGGACATCCCTTCACTGTGGAGTATGAGATTGCTGATGCTTCTCCAGCTGTTTTTTTTCCCTATTTTTGTGGATTGCTACATTTTAGATTGTTTATAGCATTCCAAATAAAAGGAGATGTCCCCTTTGCTAGTTTTACCCATTTTGCTAGTTTTTACCCATTTTAGTGAATCTCTTCATCCCGTCAGAGATGGCTTTGAACCCAAACAAACAATCCCAATATTTCTGTGGAGCTGTCTGCAGGGTGGGACAGGATTGTGTTTCCTTGGGCTGTATCACTGGAATCATCATTAGCAGCTCTTTTTGATTGGTGAGCCTTTCCCAGCAGGGATAAATTCAGCTCCATGTTGTGGCTTTGGGGGGACAGGAAGCACTGAGGAGAGTCGCCTTGGATCAGGGCAGGGAGGACAAGGACGTTTAGCAGAGGATGGCAGAACCAGAGCTGTGTCACCAGAGTCAGGGCCCTGCTTTGTCCCCACACATGTGGCAGGGCTGCATCGCTCAGTTCCTGGGATAGCTGTGCAGATGGATTAAAGCTTGGCTGTGGCACTGGAGAGCCTGGTCCTGTGTGCTGGAGATGTGGAAGGAGCAGCCCCTCAGGGCCAGCTGCCCGGATTTGGGGTGTGAGGCTTGATCTGGTGACTGCTGAACTCATGGAATCCTGGAATGGTTTGGGTTGGAAGGAAGCTTAAAGCCCCTCCAGTGCCACCCCTGCCATGGCAGGGACACCTCCCACTGTCCCAGGCTGCTCCCAGCCCCAGTGTCCAACCTGGCCTTGGGCACTGCCAGGGATCCAGGGGCAGCCACAGCTGCTCTGGGCACCCTGTGCCAGGGCATCCCACCCTCCCAGGGAACAATTCCTTCCAATATCCCATCCATCCCTGCCCTCTGGCAGGGCTAAGCCATTCCCTGTGCCCTGCCACTCCAGGCCCTTGTCCAAAGTCTCTCCCCATCTTTCCTGTCAGCCCCTTCGGGCACTGGAAGGCCACAGTGAGGTCACCCTGGACCTTCTCTTCTCCAGGTGAACAATCCCAGCTCTCCCAGCCTCTCCTCTCGGCAGAGCTGCTCCATCCCCAGCATGTTAGGCTCTATTTGGAAGCCCAGCTTTGATTTGCCCCCCAAGTGCTGTCCCTGGGCTCTCCAAGCCCCACTTCAGCAAGGCACAGGGTGGGGGAGTTGAGCTGCCATGTGATGATTGATTCAGAATATTTTCGTGGGACAAGAGCCCTTAAGTGTCACTGAGCTAAATATTTCTCTAATTCATGCAGAACTGAAGTGCAGTTAGCAGCCTGATGTCACAGGCCTGGCTCAGAGCTCTCTCCTGTGTTGGCTGTTCCAGGGTGGGAGCTCAGGGCTACGATGGGGCTGAACTCTGCTGCCCTGGTGACAGTCCCCAGCTGGCAGGGGAGGTTTAGGTTGGATTTTAGGGAAAGGTTCTTCCCCCAGAGGGTGCTGGGCACTGCCCAGGCTCCCCAGGGAATGGGCACAGCCCCAAGGCTGCCAGAGCTGCAGGAGTGTTTGTTCAGGGTGGCATTGTTGGGGTGTCTGTGCAGGGCCAGGAGCTGCACTGGGTGATCCTTGGAGACGCCTCCCAGTTGGGATATTTTACATTCAGCTCCCCAGGGACTCATGGTAAGATCTGCCATAAAGGATACTCTAAGATAAAAGATAATCCAAACCCTCTGATAAAAGACAAAAGATAATCCAAAGGCAGTTATTTATTGTGATATAGCACAGCAAAATCTGATGATTGGGCAGTTCAGGTAAGGAAAATTCTCTGGACCTGCTCCATCTGCTGTGTCCTCTGTTCTGAGGAACCTCTTGAGCTCACCTGTCCCATGTTCCTGGTGTAGATGATGGGATGGAGAGCTGGTGCTGGGAGGGTTCCCACTGCATTCCCAGTGGGCTCCAAACAAGCATGTGGAGCTCCTAAATGTGTTCCCAATCTGCACCATCCTTGCTTGTCCCCAGCAGGAGGGTCCCAGGTGAGCTCTCCCCACATTTCTGCTCTCTGCTGTGGGATCACATGAGCTGGGCTCCATTCTGGGGGCCCAGCTCTGCTCCTGCTTTCCCTGTGCCTCCAGAGCTTTCCTGCAGGAAAAGCTGCTCATTTATCCCAGTGTGGAGGTGCCAGTGCTCCCTCCTTGGTGCAGACTGAGTCAGACATTAAAATCACTTTGCTGAAGTTTATTTTTCAGCACTGACAGCTGATCTGTATTTTCTGCTCTCTCTCTCTGTTATTGGTAGCTGCCAGGAGCTCACAAATGCCAAGTGAATCGCTGGAGGGGACTTCAGAAACGATCACCTTGTTTGTAGCATGGCAAGGAAAAAAATCATGGACTCCCAGCACTGGAGTAACTGAGCAGATACTCCAGGCTTTAGTTTTGATGTTGTGATTTTCAGCTGAATTAATCTTGGTTTCAAACAATGGTTGCTATGTGGAGAGTAAAAGGTGACTAAAAAAAATTACAACATGCTAATATAAGGAAAGACAAATGCACATCCCAGCACAAGGTGACAGAGAGAAACAAATTCGAAATATTCAAATAATTTCTGTCCTTCCTTCCCATCCTCCAAGCCTTGGTGCACCAGCATCAATTTTTCACATCCTCTGCTCTGGAATTGCTGAACTGAGCTGCAGCAGGGGAGGGTTTTTGCACCATGTTTTTGTCTCCAGCTGAATTTGAGATTCCCTGACTTCCCTCAGAGCTCTTGACTCAAGGAGAGATCCATGACAGGCACCAGAGGAGCTCCATTGTCACCTCCCAGCAAATGTGTGACTGTGGGAGCCAGGGGCTTTGGGGGCTCATGGCATGGGCTTTAGAGAAACCCTGGTTTCTGCAGCTTGGAGGGAAGTTGGAGAAACAGCCCCAGTGTGCAGGGCCAGGTGCTTTGGCTGTGCAGCTGCTGGGGCACTGGGCAGGCCCCACTGGGACACACTGCTGGTGGCACTTCCATCTCCTCTCTGTCAGCTCCTGGGCTCCATTAGCAATGTCAGGAACGTCTGGCATTTCAAATTTGTTATTTCTTCCTTCTCCTTAGAAAGTGCCAGTTTGACAAATCATGACTTTTCCTTGCACAGATGAATTTCTCCTACTTTAGGTGAATTTCTCACTGGGAAAAAAAAAAAGTCTTTTCAGTATTTCATGTCTGGCAAATGAGAAGGTGCCAGTCCTGAGGTCCTGGGATTTTCCAGACCATGGGATGTAAGCTCAGATACAAAAGCTAAGAAAAGGGAAAAGAAGGGGGGAATTGGTTATTTACAATGTTTGCCTTTGGGGAAATCACCCCAGGGGCTGGAGTCCTTCCTGGGAAGTGGCTGAATATCACTTGCTGATGGAAGTAGAGAATAAAAACTTTGGGATTTTTTCTCTTTTCCCTTTTGCTTTAGAGGGTGGGGATGCCCTGGCACAGGGTGCCCAGAGCAGCTGTGGCTGCCCCTGGATCCCTGGCAGTGCCCAAGGCCAGGCTGGATGTTGCTTGGAGCAGCCTGGGACCATGGAAGGTGCTCCATGGCAGGGAAGAATTTTGATGTCCCTCCCAACCCATTCTGGATTCTGTCCTGGCACTGGCTGGTGCTGCACAGCAGGATTAGAAGCTCTCTTTGCTTTCTCATTGTTATTATTTTCTGTTAACCACCATCAGCAGGGCCAAGGATGCCTCAAGTCCCCCCCAGCAGCCCTGGGCCTGCCTTGTAAAGCCTTTATTAATGATTGTGTCCTTTGTGGAGTTCAGGAACAGGTCTCACCTTCTAATCCACTTCTCCTGGCGTTCTCAAAACATTTGTAGCTGTTAAGTAAAAAATCGGTTTCCTTTGGCTGAGGGCTTTCAGGAGACAGCAGCAGCAGGGCCTATTCATTCACCTCACTCGGGTTTCTGCTGCCTCATCCCATTCAGGAGCAGGTTAAATAAAGATCCTTTCTCCAGGCAGGGATCCACAGCAGCCTGGGAAAAACGGGGAAGAGGCCCAAGGGTCAGACTCCATCTGCTTGGTGAAACAGACAGGGGAGGTTGTTCTTGCAGGGCCTTGGCTTCCCCTCACTCCACAGTCCCCCTGTGCTGTCAGGTTTGTCATTACTGTCACAGGCTGCTGTCTGTGCACCCGGGCACCCGGCGTGGCACGAGCCTCACGTGGCAGCAGCAGAGGTGCCCTCATATCCTGCTGCTGCCTGGATCAGGAATTCCAGCATTCCCAGACACAGCAGCCGCTGCCCCGGGGGATCCCCTGGGGTGCACACCTCCTGCTCCCCCCGATGGAGGAGCCTTTTGTGGGGCAAAGATTTTTTTTTTTCCCCTTGGAATATTTTGAGTTTTGGCACAGCCCTCACAGCGATCTGCCCCCCAAACCCCTTGCTGTGCTCTCACTGACTGAGGCGATGGGGAGCAGTTCAGAAATCCCCTGCCGGCAGAGGGACACACAGACAGCACCATCCGAGCAGTTTTACCTCAGCCCACTGCCAGATTTACCCCAGGACAGGAATCCATGAAAGCTCCAGATTTGATGGTTGGTGCCAAATGGGAATTCCCAGCTTTAGCCCTCCTTAGATGTGAGGAGTGTGCTTCCCCAGAGGCTTCCCCAGGCCTGCCAGGGAAGGTCAGGAAGGTGCAGCCCTTGTTAGGGACTCCCTCTGATTAGGATCTGCCTGGGGGTGAGGTCTGACAGCCCAAAACCCACCATAGAAATTTCTGGAGCCTGTTAATTTGTGCTGCAGCCTCAGAACATTCTCTAATTAAAAAAGAACAACAAACCACCAAACCACCACTTCTCTGTGGTTTACTAAACTATTTCAAGTTAATTGAATGGGGCCAGGATTAATATTCCTGCTGTGTTTAATGTGGAGGTGGTGCCTGTCAGGGGGCCTATTCCTCTTAGCCCAGTTTAAGAACCATTATATCCCAGCTAGGAAGTGGAGAGGCACAGCCAGACCCACTCCCCTGCTTAAATCATTGCCCCAAAATTAGTCTGGGTCTAGTAAAGGCTGGGACCAGTCTCACCAGGGTGTGAGACCAGCAGAGGGAATTACATCTCCAGGAGAGATTTACAACTCCAGGTTTGCTCTTGGATGGAAAAGGGTTTCTTTGCAGCCCAGCCCCAGAGCCAAACGTGTCCCTGTGGGTTCCTGGCAGACACGTGGAGGCCACACCAGCCCCTGTTCTCAGCAGTCATGGAGAGAGCAGCTTTAAGGGATGCTCCAAATCCACACTGAGCATTTTGGAATATCCTGAGTGGGAAGGGACCCCCAAGGACCATCGAGTTCAACTCCTGGCCCTGCCCAGGGCAGCCACAAAATCCCCCCCCATCCCTGGGAGCAAAGGAGGGTTTGTAACCCCCAGACACCAGTGCCTCTGGCAGAGCTGCGGGAAGCCCAGGAATGTTCCCTAATTATCCCGTGTGGGCTGTGGGGTGGGTGAAGGGACACACAGGAGGTACCCAGGGCCAGGTGAGGTTGGAATTCCTCATCATTTCATAGTGCAAGCTCGGGCTGGGTATGGAGTCAGGGTGCTGTGAATGTACACTTAAACCCGCTGGTCATTTGTCACCGTGTGTCCGAGTCCTGCTGCCAGAGCTGCCGGGAGGGGCGGAGCCTGTCGCGATAGCGCGGGAATGAGGGAATTTCGCTATGGAAGTGTCCCGGTGTCCTTCCCGCTCCCGGCAGCATCGGGAATGTGGGATGTTCCTGCCGGGGGAAGCTGGCACAGCCACCTGGCTGTCCTGGGCACGCCCCAGTGCTCGCGGTGGTGCCACCAGCCCTGCCCACCGCGGGGTGACCATTCCAGGTCATTTCCAGGGCAATGGCTCCTGCTGGGCTCCCTGTGTGCCCCAGGCACTGGGGGTCAGTGTGTCCCTATGGGGCCAAATACAGCCTCGTGCTCCGTGTGAGGGATGGGGATGGGGATGGGGATGGGGATGGGGATGGGGATGGAGATGGAGATGGAGATGGGGATGGAGATGGGGATGG
>VZTB01004914.1:54147-94887 GCA_013397245.1 Thryothorus ludovicianus | reverse complement strand
AAAATATTTCATATGTTCCCATTTTTATTTATATATATATATGTATATATTTGTTTGTGTGTGTATACACATTTTATACTTTACAATTTATTATCATCTTAATAAATTTATGACCATATGACCAAATTTTTAAACACCTGCCATGGGCAAGGGCACCTTCCACTGTCCTAAACTGCTCTAAACCCCGTCCAACCTGGCCTTGGACACTTCCAGGGATCCAAGGGCAGCCACAGCTGCTCTGGATGCCCTGTGCAAGGACCTCCCCATGCCAGGACCTCCCCACCCTCCTGCCCAATATCCCATCCATCCCTGCCCTCTGGTAGTGGGAAGTCATTCCCTGTGTCCTGTCCCTCCATCCCTTGTCCAAAGTCTCTTTCCATCTTCCTTATTGGCTTCTTCAGGTCCTGGAAGGCCACAGTGAGGTCACCCAAACCTTCTTTTCTCTCTTCTCCAGGCTGAACAATCTCAATTCTCCCAGCCTTCCCTCACAGAAGATGTGCTTCATCCCTCTAAAAAAAAAAGAAAAAATAATAACAATGTTGTCATAACAACAGTAACTGCAATAGTGGTAACAATAGCAATGACAATAACAATATATAATAAGACAATATATTTCTCCATACAAATGTATCTATACATGTGCAGAAAGCCCAGCTGCTCTGCAGACTCCAGGTGTTTTGGGGGTCACATCCCCATTGTGGCAGCATAGGCAGAGCCCCTCTGCACCTGCCCTGGGATTACTCAAGGCATGCAGAAGGTCTGAGCGTGAAACAAAGGCCTTGTTTGGTCAGAGATTGTCCAGGGCTGCCCCAAACAAGAGATCAGTGAAACTCAGACATGGTGCTTTGGGCCTGGTTCAGTGCTGGAATTGGGGTCAGGCCCATGGCTGGACTCAAGGATATTTTCCAGCCTAAATGATTCTCTGATTCTTTGAAGCTTTTGGGATTGCAGAATTAATATTCAGAACATGAAGAAAAACCCTGCTCCACCTGGAGCCCTCAACAGCCCCAGCTGACGTTTCCAGGTGGTTTATGTGGGAAACCTGGGTCTGAGTGCTCTCCCAGCTAAATCCTCCCTGCCAGAGCAGTCCCACCTCTTCTGAGCAAAGTGGCTTTAAAGACCCTGCAGGTCCCCAGAGTGGCCCTGCTCCCATCGCTGCAGGGTCCCCCTGGCCTCAGCCACCTGCAGGGCAGCAAGGCCACCCTGGCATTCCAGAGAAGAGCCTCCCACTCTTTTGTTTTAAAGCTGAGCTGATAGGAAATGATCAGAAGTGCTATTTCAGCATTTAACTCCCTCAAGGAACCAGCCCTTCCCATTGGGCCATTCCTGCATGGAGCAGAGGAGCCTGGGCCAGGTAGGACAGAGAACTGACAGGGGCTCTGTAGGCAAGGCAGATACAAATTTGGGAAACTTGGACTGGGGACACTCAAGGAACTGAGGCAGGGATTCATTCCCTGCAGGAATTTTGAGTCAAGAAGGAAGCTAAAGGATGGATTGGATGAAATCCACGTTCCCTTCCAGATATCTCATGGGACAATATCCTCCAGCTTCAGGAACTGCACTGCCCAGTGCTCCCACTCACAGCAGCACCTGGAGTTGGAGCCTCAGCACAGTTTGTGTTTCACTGCTCACAGCAAATTATTCCGAGGCTCACAAGCAGCTCCATTGATTCCTCCTAATTATAAATCCTATAGAAAGTTTCCAGCTTGCCACAGTCCCCATTTTCCTCCCCATGGAGTCAATAAAAGTTAAGAGTTGCTCCCTGGTTCCTGTCATTACCACAATAAAACCTGGAGTAATTGAAAAGTGAATCAGGGAAATTGCTGGGTTGGAGAGCAGGGATAATTGGAATTACTTGGGAGCCCCAGCAGAGCTTGTCCCTGCCTGCCCCGAGCTGGAGCCATCCTGGACACTGCCAGGGTGACACAGCTCAGGGAGGATGAGTGTCCTGCAAGGAGCAAAGCAGGAGCAAGGACCACGCTCCTGCCAAGAGACCAGAAATCACTGCATAAATTCACAGACTGACAGAATGTTCTGACTTGGAAGGGACCCCCAAAGATCGAGTCCAACTCCTGGGAGCCAGCGAGGGCAATTTTGAACCCCATCTGAGGTTGTTCCACTTCCTAAAAGATACAAATGACAACAAAACAATAAAAAAAGATAATTTCTCTCTCTATTAGCATAACATTTGAGATGCAGCAGCAGCTGAGCATTTGTCAAGAGAACAATTCTTTCCCTCCAGATAGATTTTAACTGGAACAGGAAGACCACAAAACCCTCAGGTCATTACTGCTGGCACAATTTGAGGATGAGCTGATCCCCACACTTGTGTTTGTGCTCCAGCCTGGAGCAGAGGCAGGAGGACAGAAGACTCTGCAAAAGCTTTTTAGTGGCAATGCTGGGAGAGAGGGAGAGCAGCAGAGACTGAGAGGCTGAGGGAGCTGAGGCTGTGCAGCCTGAGGAAGAGGAGATTGTGTCTCCCAGCACCTCCCAGGGTCTGGAGGGGACCCAAGGAAGGCAGAGAGGGGCCCTGCGTGGAACTGGAGGGACAGGACACAGGGAAAGGCTTCCCACTGCCAGAGGGCAGGGATGGATGGGATATTGGGAAGGAATTGTTCCCTGGGAGGGTGGGATGCCCTGGCACAGGGTGCCCAGAGCAGCTGTGGCTGCCCCTGGATCCCTGGCAGTGCCCAAGGCCAGGTTGGACATTGGGGCTGGGAGCAGCCTGGGACAGTGGGAGGTGTCCCTGCCATGGCAGGAGGTGGCACTGGATGGGATTTGAGGCCCTTCCAACCCAACCCATCCTGGGATTCTCATCACTCCTGAGCTGCTCAGCCTAAGGTTTCCTTCCCTGATTCTGCTCATTGCACAGATTCAAAATCATTCACCCTCCAAGGGGTTAAGGAAGGAAGATAAGTGCACTTTGCTTAATCTGAGCCCAGCACTATTCCCATCTATCCCTGTGTGTGCAGGCAGATTTGCACACATCCATCTGGTTTTATCCAGCATCCACAGAAAAACCAATTTCTCCAACTCACTTATTTCCTGCACTGATCCCAACCCTGCTGCAGGAAATGTGCAGGGAAGTGGACAGCAGTGACCAGAGACAAAGTTCCTGGGTCTGTCCAGATGAAAAGCATTTCTGTGAACAGCAGGGCTGATGAGGTTGGTTTTTCTGCTGTCCTTGTTCCTCAAGGATTCAGCTAAAAATAGTGAGCACCCCATTGTCACCAGTAGCTCCTTGGTGCCCAGTTCAAAGCTGGGCTGCAAATCTCCCTGGGATTTAATCACCAATTTCCATCCTTCTTTGTGTGCATGAACAAATCTCACCAGCCCTGCTCTGCTGTCTTTAATGTTGAAAAGGGAGCAGCTGTGCTCTTCACATCCTGTTCCATGACAAAAAGCGTTTCTCCTGGCAACTGAAGGTGTGGAAATTTGGGATAATTCCTCTGGTTGCCTTGCAGCAGTTCTGGAGGTGTTGTTGGATGTTTGCAGGGGGCAGTGGAGCTGCCCAGGGTTCCCAGCCCTCCTGGGTGGCTTCCTGCAGTGCTGATTGCATGGGGGGGATCCAATGATTTCTCACCCAACAACCCATCCTGCATTTGTTTGGAGTCTTCATCCTAGGAAACTCCAGCATGAAGATGAGCCCCAGCAATGGCAAACCCATAATTCCATCCCTGTAGTCACTTCCTGCCTGCAGGAGCAGCCCCTCAGCACGTGATGACCCCATTCCATCCCATCAGGGCTGATGTTCAACCGCTTCTGGAATTCTCCACCAGTTCCTGGCTCAGGGACAATTCTCGAGGCCAATACAAATCTGGGGTTTGCTGTAGTTTGTGGGTTTGGTTTTCTGTCTTCAGGGAATCAGAATCACAGAAAGGCTTGGGGTGGGAGTGACCTTAAAGCCCATCCAGTGCCACCCCTGCCATGGCAGGGACACCTCCCACTGTCCCAGGCTGCTCCCAGCCCCATCCAACCTGGCCTTGGGCACTGCCAGGGATCCAGGGGCAGCCACAGCTGCTCTGGGCACCCTGTGCCAGGGCATCCCACCCTCCCAGGGAACAATTCCTTCCTAATATCCCACTTGCCCTCCGGCAGTGGGGAGCCATTCCCCTTGTCCTGTCCTGCCTGGTTTGTCCTGCTCTCCCCAGGCTGGGGAAGGAATGGGAATTTCCCACTGCACCTCTGCCAGGGCAGAAGTAGCTGTGAGTTGCCATCCCTCCACTGGGGCGTTGAGCCAGGGGAGTTTGGCCTTTCTGGGTATCCTGAGGGTGGGGTGGGGGGCTTGGATGGGGTGGAGGAGCCTTGGAGGGCCCTGATTGCTGTGCACGAACCCTCCTGGGGCTGTAAGGCCTCAGCTCGAGGGGCTGGACACAGGAGGAGCTTCTGCAGCACTCAGAAAATCTCATCATGTCTTGGGACATTTCCATCCTTTCCTAAACTCAGAGAGACTCCTCTGCTCCCCTGGCACTGCACAGCAGCCAGGGAGCATCTCCTCTCTGCTGCACCATTAGCAGAGATTAATTAATACCACAAACTGCACGTGGCCAACATCCTTCTGGGGCAAAATGTTCACATTCAGCAGGAATTGTGGGTTCAACACTTGGTGGGTGTAAAAACAGTATTTCCTACTCGATCTACAGCAGAAGTCAGCTCAGAGGGAAGTGTCCTCTGCTTGTTCCTCCCACCCAGGCACAACTAGGGGGTTAGGAAAGTAAAAAGGGGAGCAGAAACAGGGTTTGTATGGCTCATGGAAGGTGTCAGAGCTTTATTGAGATGGATTGGATTGCTGCCTCTCTAGCCTGGAAGGCCATCCCTGGCACAGGGCTGGGTTTCTCTGCTGTTCCACCAGTGCCAAGCAAGCTGGCAGGGGGAACACCCATTTACAGCATTCACTGTTGGAGTGAAACCAACCTCAAAGAGCACAAACCCGTGCCAGGGTGGTGAAATGAGGCTGATAAAACACAAGCTGGGGGCTGTGGCATTGCCCTCACACCTACTGTCCTTGGAGCCCCATCCTCTGGGTGTAACTGGGCTGTCTCCCACAGTTTGACATGCAGAGGATAACGCTGGAGGAGCTGAAGCACATCCTGTACCACGCCTTCCGCGACCACCTCACCATGAAGGACATCGAGAACATCATCATCAACGAGGAGGAGAGCCTGAACGAGAACTCTGGCAACTGCCAAACAGAGTTTGAAGGTGAGAGAGAAAGGATTTCTGTTCAAGTATCCTCTTTCTGTGTCTCTAAAACCCGCTCCAATCCGGGACAAGGGTGGGTGGGGTTGGCAGGGAGTTATTTTGGAGTGAGGAGCAAGGACACACAGGGAACTCAACAGCTACCCCCAGCCTTCTATCCCCCAGCAAAGCTGATCCTTTTCCAGGCACAAGGATGAAGCATTGGGGGCATTCCCTTCTCTCTAGTGGGATGCAGGCAGAGGGATGTGCTAAGCCAGGCTGAATTTCCCTACAGAAATACCTTCATTTCCCTCATTCCACCATGGAAAGACTTTCTTGGCACTGGCAGGCCCTACCAAGATGTGCTGGGCTTCTCCAGTTTTCTGTTCAAATCCCGAAAAGGCTCCCAGGGAATAGCTGAGTCCTCTCCTGCACTGTAGCACCAGCAGTGAACAGAGGTGGTGTCCGTGCCCTGCTGCACCCTTTGCTCTGAGCTGCCAGGACCTGCCTCAGCCAGGACAGCTCCTTTCATCACATGAGCAGCTCTGCAAAGTCAAGGGCTGAGCAGTGATTGTAGGCACCCAGAGAAGGGGAAACATTTCCTTCCTTCAGCACAGCCCCAAGGGATCAGGAATTAGGATCAGACATAGGGATCTACAGTGGATTTTGCACTTGGACAGAGCAGGCCCTGGCAAGGACATTCCCCATTTTAAGCCCCCTCAGAAGAAACATTTTAATTTCCTTGGCCAGAGGAATTCAGGCTGCTCTGAAGTACTTCTGCTTGGAACAACCAAACAGGTCCTTGTTGTCCAGACTGTGGCTGCTCCTGGATCCCTGGCAGTGTCCAAGGCCAGGCTGGACAGGGCTTGGAGCACCCTGGGGTAGTGGGAGGTGTCCCTGCCATGGAATGAGATGGTTTTTATGTTCCCTTCCAACCCAAAGTGTTCTGTGGTTCTATGAAACCGCCTCAAGTACAGAAGAGCCCAGGGAAATGGAACAGAGAAGCTCAGAATTTGTTCCCTGGTAGAGCCACTGCATTTCCCACCCCAGAAATCCCACTTCATGCAGACCATTTGGGGGAATACTGACATTCTGTGGGGTCAAACAGCTCTGAAAGGGCACCAGGCAGAGGCACAAAGCAGAGGATGAAGATAGAGCCCAGTCCTTGGCTTGGTTGATGAATGGGATGCAGCAGCTCCGTTCTCACTGTCACCTCTCTCAAACACTGCAGAGAAGCTAGAGGAGCACAGCTGAATTTTAAAAATCCTGCAGGAGGGAGGCAGCAGCAGCACTCTCTGAATCAGGCCAATTTTTGTGCAACAATTTTCGTGTTCCTCCTGGAGAGCAACAGTGAGGAAGAGATGTTTCTTCCTTGCCTGGAGCTCTCAGTGCCCACTGACCTGCTGATCCCTGGGGACATGAGCCAGCTGTCACTGCTGCAGGGTTTTGGGAGCTTGGCTGAACCATACCAGAAAAAAACCTGGGTCCCAAATGCTCAGCATCTCATTTTGGAAGCTCCAGTTTCCAAAAGTGCAGCAGGAACAGCTTTTCTCGTGGGATGTTTTGGCATTGCTGGTGCCAGGCAGAACCTAGAAGCAAAACAGAGCCTTTTTTAGATGTTGGGAACACCCACAAATCCAGCAAGGAATAAAGATCAGCTGAACTGTCAACAGCAGGGCAAAGTTTTACTGCAGGTCCCAGTGGAGGGGGACAGTTCTGGTCTGTGACAGCTCTGACAGGAGCATTCCTGCCAGGAAAGAACAGGTTGTGTCCCTGCAGCCCTCCAGGCTGGCCAGGAATGACCCACCAGTGCCCTCAGGGTTCCCAGCTCTCCAACACTAGGATCCCTACAGGACTCAATAGCAGGAATTACATGTCATGGATTGTGGCACTAAGGGACAGCTGTCAGCTGTCCTGGGTCACTCCCTGGGGGTCGCTCACTTCTAATTAATGCACTGAAAGAGATGCTTTTTGGGTGGAATTCCTTGAGTTTAATTTAGGTGCTACCTTGGGACGAGATTAATTGCACCATAAAAGAATTTCCTTTCTTCAAATAGCAATTCAATTATTTCTTTCAACTGCCATCTATATTTAATGTATCACCCACCCCACTGAAGGGCCTTTAATTCTGGGGAGGAATGAAGCCAAGATGAACCCCAGTGGTTCTCCCTGAGATTTGGGGATCTCCTAAGGGAGCAGACACAGCAGAGACTTTCAGGAACACTTGGTGAAAGGGGGATCTCCACTCAGTGTCACCTCTGGGCGTGTTCTTGGATCCCAGACCAGCCCCAAACCCTTCTCCACACCTGGGTGAGCTGGCTCAAGTGCTGAAGAGTATTGTATTGGTAATATCACCATCAGTACAAATCCATGAAATTTCTGTCATACAATTATGCCATTATATGATAATATATTTATGATAATAAAATATTCTTCAGGATCAATGTGGGTGACAGACCTTGCACCTCTCACCACACACTTTACCCCAAGTATAATATTTGTATTATAGCCAGGGCCAGGTCTAGGATTTCCTCAGCTCCTTCTGAACATTGAAGTCGTTTGCAGGATGTCACATCCAGGGGAAGAGGCACAGTTCTGTCCTCAGCTTTATCTCTGTTTTTATCAATGCTCAGGGCAGGCAGATAAATGCTGTGTGATTTCATGGGACACAGGGAAAGGACAATTTGCAGCTCCCAAAGATTTACAGTCCAGCAGCATTTTCCTGGCAGTTCCCTTGATCCAACAGTCAGGACACAGAGGTGGTGGCACAGCAGTGTCAGTGGTTCCAGGACTGGTGCTGCCTGCCAGGGGGGTTCCAGCCTCAACCATGACCCTCCAATCCATGGGATGCAGCCAGCAGCTTCTCCCTGCCCCCCCCTGTCCTGCTCAGCTGGGTTTGGGAATGACAAACTGACCTGTTAAACCAAAAATAACTCCAGGCAGCCAGAGCAAGCCACCATCACTCACCTGGTGGCAGGGCTGGGACAGGGCCACTATAAATACACTGCTGCTGTCCTTGTGAGGAGCTGTTTTCCTGCAGGAGAGAAGGCTCCCAGTGCTGGGAGCACATCCCAAACCCACCTGGAAACAGCCTGGCCCCATTAATCCCAGTTCCTGCTGGAGGAGTTCTGAGGGCAGTGGTCTGTGCCAGTGAGGGTGTTCTCCTCACCAGGCTGTCCTGGGAGTGTTGAGAAGATGAGGAATGACCCAGCCTTGATTTGCCTTTGCCTCGTGAGGTCTGATGGATGTTGGAAACCTTTGGGTTGCTCTTCCCCCTAAGAACAGTTGAAGATTTTTCAAGAGGAGCCTCAGGCTCTGCTCATGTCCAATGAACCAGCTCCACATCCAACCCCTGGCATGTCCCAAGGGTGGCAAAAGCTCCCACTGGCACCCAAATGTTGGCATCCAACCCTGGTACAATGCCAGCTATGGGAACCAGCAGGAAAAGCAGATTCTGTGCTCAAAGATTATGGATTTAGAGAAAGGAAAGAGCTGAGGGCAAACCCTCCCCTGTAAGCAGGAGTGGTTAAATGAAACTTCACACTCAAGAGGGCAGCATGAAGGGAAGAATTCCAGGAATCAGGACATCAGGAATTCCACCTCCTCTTTCTCCCTGTGGATTTCAAGGGAGCAGCAGATTTCACTGCTGATACTCTTCTGCTTGTTGGAGTAATTCCCAACCAACAGCAAGAGGGTCTGGCTGTTCAGACCCCCTTCAGCCCCTGCACAGACATTCCCCTTTCCCCTGGGGCTATTTGTAGGAAATCTGGATGTTTGGTGTCCCTTCAGTGGGTAAAGAGCAGTGAATGAGACTTACCTGCATCCTGCTGCCTTCAGGCTCTGTTTTATGAGGAACCCTCAAGAAGTTGTTTAATTCAGGAACATTTCTACAAAAACACTGAGCATATTTTACTCTTTTCCTCTGAAAAGGTGAGTTTGTTATCCCAATAAACCCTTGCCCAGCCTTGGGCTGCTGTTCCCATTACAAGCCCCTGACAGCAATGCTGGTGGTGTCAGTGATTTCTCTGCTGCCTGGGAGTGCTTTCAAAGTACAGAAATAATAGAAAAATTCATTTAAAAAGCCCCTACAGCTGGGCAGGAATGAGCTTTTCAAAGCACCAGGCACTATGCACAAAGCCAGGGAGCCACAGCATTGAACCTGTGTGGTTTATAAAAGCCACAGAAGGAATCCAGGAGCAGAGCAGTGCAAGCAGAGTGAGGAATTTGGGAGAGCTGCTGGCAGGGGGGATTTCATTTCCTGCCCAGAACACCTCAAGGCCTCACTCACATTCCCTGCCCAGGGCAGGATGGCTCCAGCCCTCCCTAAACAGGGTTCTGTGCCTCTGGCACTGAGCTGAGGCCACAGGGAGCTGGGATTAGGGTACAGGCACTGCTGAACACCAGCCAGATGAGGTGATGGGGGAGAAAACTGGGATTCAAAACCAGCACCCAGAGCTCTCTGTGCAATGAGGTTCAAGACTGGATCAGAACCAGAGGTTTTTCCACGTATTCTAAAAATATTCTCCTTTCCAGCTTTCCAAACATGGGCACCTAGATCCTGTTCTTCTGTTGGCTTCGTTTTAGGTTTGTTTTGGGGTAGTCAACCATCTGAAAGTCTCCTGTCATCACAAGACCATCCATGAGGAAAAGGTGACAGGGACATCCCTTCCCAGGGCAAATCAGGCCTAAAGAGCAAAGCAAGGCCCAGAGCAGCCAGGCAGAGCTGCCCATCCTGTGTGGGATGATATCCTGACTTTCCCTGACTGACCTAGACAGGCCAATTGCATGAGAGTCAACAAGGCCAAGTGCCTGGTCCTGCACATGGGGCACAGCAGCCCCATGGAATGCTCCAGGCTGGGACAGAGGGGCTGGACAGCTGGAAAAGGGCCTGGGGGTGCTGGGGACAGTGGTTGGACATGAGCCCAGGTGTGCCCAGCTGGCCAGAAAGGCCAATGGCACCTGGGCTGCACCAGGACCAGGGCAGGGCTTGTCCCCTGTGCTGGCATCTCCAACCTGGGCTCAGTCCAGGGCCCCTCAGGACAATGCAGACCCTGAGGGGCTGGAGTGTGTCCAGGGAAGGGAACAGAGCTGGGAAGGGGCTGGAGCCCCAGGAGCAGCTGAGGGAGCTGGGAAGGGGCTGAGGGAGCTGGGAAGGGGCTCAGCCTGGAGCAAAGGAGGCTCAGGGGGGCCCTTCTGGCTCTGCACAGCTCCTGACAGGAGGGGACAGCCGGGGGGGTCGGGCTCTGCTCCCAGGGAACAGGGACAGGAGGAGAGGGAACGGCCTCAGGCTGGGCCAGGGGAGGTTTAGATTAGAAAATAGGAAAAATTTCTTCATTGAAAGAGTTGTCCAACAGTGGTGGAATCCCCATCCCTGGAAGTGTCCAAAAAGTGTGGATGTGGCACTTAGGACATGACTCAGTGGTGACTGTGGCGGAGGTGCTGGGGTGATAATTTGGCTGTTCCAGCCATAACCACCCTAGGATTGCCTGGGGGAACCTTCAAGGCCTTTGCAAACAAATCTCCACAGTGCCCCACCATCCCACCATGGTTCTGACATTCAGATGTGAGAAGGCCAAGGCAGAGTCATGAATTGGCTTTATTAAGTCGCAGCACGAATTCTCACTGACGAGCTTAGCAAAAAGTGAAATTAAATAAAACAAGTGCTAAAAATCCCAGCTCTATCTGCTTTTTGATTGTTGCTCTCACCTCTTTTGACAATTATTCTGCCAGCATTCACTTGGAAAGGTTCTTAATAAGTCTTAATAAATCAGAGATTTGGCTTAAGCACAGAAAACCTGAAACAGTTTGGAAAAGTGACTCATGTACTATGGATACTTCTGGGAATTGTCACAGTGGAGGCCTGAGTGTCATCAGGGAGCACTTCTTGATTTTTCTCTCATTCCCAATTGGCCTGGATGAGTTGGAGGGATTCACACAAGCTTGACAATTGCAATTAAAGAACTTTAGAGACAACTTAGTTCAAACTCAAAGAGGGAAGGTTTAGGTCAGAGGGTGGGAAAAAAACGTTTCCTGTGAGGGTGGGATGCCCTGGCACAGGGTGCCCTGAGGAGCTGTGGCTGCCCCTGGATCCCTGGCAGTGCCCAAGGCCAGGCTGGATGTGGCTTGGAGCAATCTGGGACCGTGGGAGGTGTCCCTGCTCATGGGATTAAGATGAGCTTTGGGGTCACTTCCAACTCAACCCAACCTAACACAACACAACCCATTCTATGATTCCAACTTCACAAAGAGCTTTAAAGAAATACACGGCTAACCCCAAATATCCCTGCGAACATTTAAAGGGATTAAAAGCCGTGGTGCTGGAGACGAGTTCCTGAAGAGTTAGGAAGGACTGGGATGGGCTGTATGGAAGTCCTGGAAGGTTGGCCAGGTTGTTTGGGAATGTCGCAGCGAGGAGAGGTGACAGTGAGGACAGGAGGGCTCCTGATCTGCTTCAGGAGGGGACACACCCGTGCCCTGTGTGACGGCCTGTCTTGTCCCCGCAGTGCACGCCCAGAAGCAGAACCGCCAGACGTGCGTGCGCAAGAGCCTCATCTGCGCCTTCGCCATGGCCTTCATCATCAGCGTGATGCTGATCGCGGCCAACCAGATCCTGCGCAGCGGCATGGAGTAGCGCTGGCACGGCTCGGAATGGTCCTGGCAGCGCGATGGCGGCCATGCATGCGCACCCGGGAGAGCTCCCGCCCCGATCCCACGGCACCGACACGCGGGCACAGCCGGCGCCTGCAGCAGGAGCCTGAGCCAGCAGCGTGTCCTGTGAACCAACCACATCCTTTTGGCAGGGACATCAAAGGGCTGTTCTAATGCTTTAAAGGTTTTGTTTCCTAATGCAATAATCCCATATCCAGGAGTCCCGAATTATTGCTTCGAAACAGCAATGGCAACGCGGAGGAGACTTGGATGCGGCGCTCTGCGGTTTGGAGGAGGCCCAGCCTCGTGACTTGTCCTTATCCCAGGGCCCACTGACTAGCCCACGGAGCTCCCGCCGGGCCCACATTCCCAGGAAGTTGATCGTAGCATTGCCACAAGCAAGTCCTGTTCCTTTTGTTCCACGTGTTCCAGCTTCACTTTCCTTTTCCCTTATGACCATGCCATGGAGTTTACGGCATTAGAGGGGAGCTAGAGCATCCTTGTACAGTATTTTCTGAGGAAAAAAAGGGGAGAATTTGCCAGCACCATTCAAAATGTCTATTTTTTGCCTCATCAACTCCACCTTTGACACGAGACTGTGGGGTAGCAGGAGTCTGTTGGCCATTTTTTTCCAACTGTGAATCAGGGCTTGAGGAGCACCCCTTGTTTTCCCACCCGGGCATTGCTGAACTTGTGCAAAGTCTTCCAAGGGACTCTGCCACCACCAGCGCCAGCTAAACCTTCCTCTCCTCAGGCCTCCCTGCATATTCAACATTTCCTCTCCAGCAGTTTTACCTTTCTTTATTGGTCTTCAGGAATTCTTTCACCGGTGAAAATCCTGAAGGAAGCTCTTCCTGAGCTTTCCTCCCCTCTCCTTGCCTGCACAATTTTAATTTATTCCATTTCATGTGGCCTGGTTATGATCTGCAGTGAAACCTCCATGGCAGACATCATGCTGTGGGGGAGGTTTTATTTTCACCCACGTGGTAAAGTGTGGATTTGACCAGCCAACTTCTCCATTCCCTCCCAGGATCCATCTCACCTCCCTCATCCCATGGGCAGGCTCCAGAGGGGGCCATCAGAAGAGCTGAGCACAGCAGGAGGAGAAGGAACCAAACCTGAGCCCATCCCTGTGTGTTTGAAGTGTGTCAGACTTCCAGATCCAGGGAGCATTGGGTGCTTTTCCTGGAATACATTTTAAGGAGCAGCAAGGAGAAGATGGAATGATGCAGAGCAGGGACACCACGCGGGAAGTGCAAGGAGCCAGGATTACTTGGGAAGGTGTTTTCCCTTTGACACTTGACAAAAATCCGTGCATTTCCCTTTGGATGAACTGTGCCCCTGGGTGCCACGCCAGGACAGAGGTGATCTCCTGCCCTCCTGGGATGAGTTTCCCAGCTGGTGATCATGGAGTGCCCAAGGGAGTCCCATGGTGGCACTCAGGTGTTGGAGTGGGGTGGCTGTGCTGGGAGACTCCAGGCACACCCAGGAACCCTGAGATGTTGCTCCTGGAAGTGGAGGTGGCTGTTCCCTGTGCCACAGGAGGGACAGGAGGCTCCCCTAGGGGTTTCACAGCCCCAGCCTCCCTCATCCCACACTGCAGCCATTGACTTACACGCCCATCACCCCAACACTCATTCCAGCTCTTTCTTTCCTACCAGTCTGAGTGACAACATTTTTCTGTATTTTTAGCAGCCTAATTTAAAAATCTGCTGCTCGTTGCCCTGTCTCCCACCACCCCTTTAAACTCAAATCACTTTTAGGTGTCTGTCTCCCACCTCCACCTTTTCCTGCCATTTTCCTGGTGTCCCCTCCATCCCAAAGACAAGACCTTTTCCACAGCAACTGAGTTGCTTTTTCTGCCTTTTCCAAACACACAACCCCTTCATTTCTGTTCTGCTCTGACCAATAGAGATGAACTGCAGATTATTCTGTAAAAATAAATTATTCTGACTCCCAGAAGATGGAGAGATTTCCATTTGCTACAGGACAGCACCAGAATATCTGTGGGATATTCTGGTGTGGGATTCTCAGTGCTGGGGAGACCAGACACATCTTCTGTGCTGGACATTGCAGATAATGATCTTGGAGATAATTTTTAAGGAAACTCATCCCCACTTTTAGGTCTCAGGGGTCTGTGGAAAGGTGGCAACTGTAGGAAAAAAATTCTGAATGTTCCCTGCCACCAGGAATACTCATTTTGTCCCTGGGATTGTACGTGTGGGCAAGATGGAGGTGGAGGGGAGGGATGGGGGGAGCACGGGGCAGAGCAGTGCCTCCACTGAGCCCAACCCCACAACCCCAAACCAGGCATTTCCCCACAATTCCTCACCCATGTGCCACAAACCCCCAGCAGACTCCAGGCCCATGAACAATGATTGTCTGGGTTCCTTGAAGCTTTCTGGAAGGCTCCAGAATTCCCTCCTGCATGCTCCATAAACCCCTGTAAATACAGCCATTCTCTAGCCCACCCCTTCCCCTCACAGCTCCATTTGTAAAACCAAACCTATAATGAATATATTGGTAAAAGCCATAGCCTGGTGTCAGTAGAGTTCATTGCACAACTCCCCACTGATTTTACTGGGTACAGGATTCTGGGGGCTTTGGGGTGTGATTTTTCTGTAGGAAACCTCACTTTTCCATCACGAATCAGGGTCATGTCTTGCCAGAGGTCTCCTTTCCCTTCCTAGAGCAGCCTTCCTCCATCTCCAGGTGTTGTGAAGAGATCCCTTCTTTAATCAGTGACTCCTGGCAATGCAGGATGGATCAGGCCAAGCTATTCCATCCTTTCCTTTCTTCCCCACAGCCTTCCCATCCAGCAGCACTGGATGTCTCCTACCTCCCTCCCTGGCTCCATTTATGTAACATCCATTTATCTCATTTATCTCTTTTTTTTTTTCCTTCTACACAAGAGGGGGAAAATAGGGCTTTTTGCTGCTTTTACAGACAGGAGGTAAAAATAGAGCAGTAAAATTCTGATTGGAACCTGATGGCAAAAGCTGAGGGGGGAGAAAGCAGAAGAATCAAAGACATAAAAATAAAAACCCCACATCCCATACTTTAAGGAAAAAAAAAACCCTATTTAAGTGCTAATTAACATACTTTAAAAAATACCCAGACTGCAGCAGAGCTGTCAGAAAAAGCTCTAAACTTCTGCTCTTGCCAGTTCCAGGAGGATTGAAGTGTCTTTTCAGCCCTGCAATTCTGGAGGAACAGGAAATTGCCATGGCAACCCTGGCTGTTCGTGACATGGGTGCCACCGTGGCAGAGCACACACCATCCCAGACTCCCAGGGATGGGCACACAGCTCCCAGCAATGGGACAGGGGCTTTTTGTGGATTAGGAAATTATTAGGAATTCTTTAGCAACTCTGTTGGCTTGGCCACAAAAAACTGTGTGCAGTTAAGGAGATTAATGTGCAGGGAAGGCTTCGAGAGGGACACGGTGATTTCAGCTCCAGAGAGGCTTTGGCTTAATCAGGAGGGAGTGAAATCCACTCAGCCTGAGAACTGCCTGCCCTGGGCTTGCTGAGGGCACTTTGGGAAGGTTCTCCATGTAGGGACCGAGCTCAGGTGGGAAGGATTTGGGTTCTTGCTCCTGCAAGGCTGCACCCCTAATCACCACTGACCTTGGCTTCAACCGCTGGCTTTAGCAGTGATGCTGGTTCTGTGCTCCTGGAGAAGCCAGCAGAAGGAACAGCAGCCTCACCAAAGCTGAAATTACTTGGAGGCAGTGGGGAAGTGAATTCCAGCAAAAGCTGCTGAAGAAACAGTGCTCACCTGTCAGAGCCAAAGCCATTCCTTTAGGGCAGCCACAGCTGGGGAGAGTCCAGGACAGGTGCAGTGGCTTGTCCTGTGCACAGCCAGGAGCTGGAATTGGGGTCCTTGTGGGTCCCTTCCAACTCAGGGAATTCCATGATGGTGGTGCTAGTGGCCCTGGAGAGCCAGATCCTGCCCACAGCTTGGAGGTGTGTCACCTCCAGTGCCACCCACGAGAGCCTGGCCCCTCCATGAGTACCACTGAGGAGGATTTTCTGATCAGAAGCAATATCAACATAATTCAAAGATTTAATTTAGGAAAGCTTGGCTTTGTGAGGACTGTTGTCCTCATGCTGTGGGAGGTGATAGGGAATTAAAGAGAATTCACAAAATAATTCTCCTTCCTACTTGATGGGCAGCCCCATATCCCCCAGTCACTGTCAGCACCTGGGACAGTGATCACAGAGCCCAGGTCCAGGGTGAGCAGGAGGGTGGGAGGGAGGGGGACCCCCTGCTCCTCTCCCTGCTCCCCGGTGAGCCAGAGCTGAATATCTGGGTGTAATCCAGTTCATTTGAGAGATTCCATCCTGGTTATCCAGAGGTTTCACCTGTTGCACATGTGCACTGGGAGGGCTGCATGTTGATTGCTTTAATTCCAGCAGCTTGGATACCCTTCTTTTTAAGCTAGGCTGAGTAAAGAGGGGTTTTAAATCCAGGACTAGGGTAGGAAGCAAGCAAAGCAAGCCAAGGTAGAAAACATTTCCAAGGCTGCCACTCTGGATGGCTGAAACCTGTTTGGATGAGCCGAGTATCCACTGGTCATTTCTTCCATTGAAATATGGAAATATTTTGTCTCAAAAACCCACTCTGCATCCTCCTGCCTGCTGCAGAAGAGCAAAACATCTCCTGGGCCACCCCTGGCACTGGGAGGGGCTCCATTCTCCGTGAGGGCCCTGGGACAAGGGGGGACTCTCAGCTTTTCCCATGGAAAACTCATCCCCTGCACGTGCTGGGAGCTGGCAGGGCTGTCACCAGCCCAAGGTGACAGGAGCACAGCCCCCGTCAGCCCTGGATCAGCGAGGGGAGAAGCAGTGGGAGGAATTTCATTAAAATCTCTAAGAATGAAGTCCCTTATTTTACCCACCCCTGTAATCCATGATTTAGTTCCTGCTTTATGGATGAGCATTTGAAAGAAGAAAAACCAACTCTTCTAAAATGAGAATCTGATGAAGTATCTTTTTTTCTTGGCTCTGAATCACGCTTCCATTCCACTGATGAAGATGTACAGAACTTGCTGGGTTTCAATCTATTATTTTACCCTCCTGTTCTCTGACAGTGCAATTACATTTCCCTGGCATCACTTAAAACCTGTTCTTTTCCCAGAAATTTAATGCAGAAAAAGAATAGTTTCACGTTTCATCTCTTTATGTTGTTGGCTGTTATCAGGACAGGGTCTGTATTTCTCCAGTTCAAGAAGGGCATTTTAGGCAGCTCTAGGAAGTGCAGAATCTTCACCAAGAGCAAGGTGGGCAGAAAATCTAACACCATTTTAATTGGACATGTGCTCACTTACACCTTTCCAGTGGAAAAAGTCTGGAAAACTGCTGTAATTTAGCATCTTCACTATGAAATAATTGCAGCCCCAGAAGAGGGAGAAAGGAGAAAAAAGAAATCCTCTGGATCTAGAGCTCAGTACCTGACAATTTGATGATGAAAGTTCCGCAGGGTTTTTTATTTTTATTTTCTGTCAAGAAAGACCAAAATACTTGTAGCCTTGAAAATCATTGCTAAATGAAATTGCCATTTTCCACCCAATTATTTCCCCAGCTGTTCCTGCCTGTCTTTTCCAGCATCCCAAAGCAGCAGCTGGATTTGCCCCGCTTTAGGTGAGATCCATGTTCACCTTTCCCAGCTGGTCCTGTGTCTCCAGCAACCAACCAGGAGACCTTGGGAAGCTCTGAGGTGGCTCCAGGAGCCTCCATCTGGTGCCACCAGCACTTGGGCACGTCCTGTCCCTCCTGGGGGCAGCTCCAAAGGGTGCAGGTGCTGTTGTTGGCATCAATCCCCAAATCCCCACCTCTGCTCCCACCAGGGCAGCCCAAGGATGGGGTCCTGTTCCTGAGCAGAGCAGCCACAGCTCTTCCAGCCCTTGTTCCCTCAGATCTGTCTGGGCTGGCCAAGGAAGGGAGAGCAGGTTACTCCTGGGCCCCAGGGTCAATCAGAAATAACTCGTTAGAGTTAATTGGCTTCAAGTGGAATAAGCCCAGGACCAGCTTGTTGCCATTTAATCCATAGCAGGATCTAAGGATTCAGTGCTTCCTGATTCATCTCCAGGAAGTTCTCCACTAATCCCTGTGTCTCCCTTTTGTCACCATCTCGTGTTTTCCAGCCATTTATTGTTCATTTGTAAACTCACTGGGGTTTTTTTTTGGCTTGTTAATGAAAGACATGGCTTTTTAATTAAATAAAAAAATTCACAAAGTCAGCAGCATAATAGTAAAAAAAAAAAAAGAAAATCAAACAAAAAACCTTTGTACAAAATACTGTAAATATTAATATAAATTAACTGGGCATGCAACTGAAATAAATCCTATGTTATTGCAAGTTATCTGAGTGTATAAAGGAGTGTATAAAGGAAAATTGAATGCCATATATATCAGCTGTTCCCTCTAACCAAACTCTACTGTAAATATATAATCTGTATAAAAATATTTTAATTTTACCATTATTTATGCAATAGAAATAAAGTTTTTTTTCTTTTGATGAAGCTTTTTTTCCTCTTTTGAAGTTCTGATATTTATTCATGCCCGAGTACAAGAGCAAAATCAAGATTTGCATAAAATATTAGGACAGAGACCCTTTATTCCTTCTGAGAGATACATGAACATTTGGGGGGGTTATTTTGCTTTGAAAATAGATTTACATATTTTAAAGCCTGTTACTACAGAAGGAGCTCCTGGCTGGAGAAATGGGATCAGCAATTCCAGATGCACAGGAAGCCAAAGGGAGAGATTGAACTTCTCCTCTGAAAGGCAAAGCTACAGCTGATCAGATCTCAGAGAGAAAGGTCAGCACATGCTTAAAATGCCCTTTTTTATCCCTCCCAGAGAGCCAGAGGCTGATCCCTGAGCTCAGGGTGGCTTGGGGCACTGTTACTGCTGGGAGGAGGAGGTTGGGCACAGCTTTAGTCTTGACTCTGGTATGGCCATGGAGACACTCAGGTGTCCTGGAGAGCCTTTTGTCCCTCAAAAAATCCAGAGCTCTTCATTTCCCTGGAGCCCTTCCTCGACAGGAGCCAGCCCAGCACATCCTGCTGGAGAAGAGGACAGTGAGGTTAACGACTGACACCACAATCCCCAGCACTGGTGCCTAAATTCAGCTGGAAAAGGGAATTGCTGATGTTGGCAAATCAGCTTCCCCCAGGTGGGGCCAAGCCACAGTGGCAGGACAGGGCAGGACAGGGCTGGAGCAGCCTGGGATGGGGGAAGGTTCCCTGCCCATGGAATGAGATGGGCTTTAAGGTCCTGTCCAGCCCAAGCCATTCTGGGATCTGTGACAGGTTGGGTGTGAGCAATTCCATGCAATCCCTCCAATCTGGGCAGGGGTTGCCACTGGACAGGAAATCCATGTTTACCAATTGTGTGAAGTGTGAAGAAAGGCACTGCACACTCTCATTGACCTCTCAGGTCATTGGGGAGTGTTCCAGTGAAGGGCTCAGGAATGAGCCAGGATTTACTACAAGAATTAATCAAATGTACTCCAGGAATTCCTGTATATTTACCATAGGAAGAATGAGCAATTGAAGGAATTCCCAGCTGGAAGGAGAAACCTGCACCCCACACTGAGAGCTGTTCTCAGGCAGATCAGTGTGTTCAGTGCCCTCAGTGAAAAGCCAGGCTTGTGCCCTGAGTTTCAGCCACCAGAGCTGTCCAGAAATTGAGATTTGCTGTCCCTACAGATCCTCTGCCCACCAACCCTTGGAGAGGTGAGCACAGCTCAGTGTGACACCGCCAGGAAATCACCCCTGACTGCAGGAGAAAAGCAGCTTTAAAAGAGAAAAAACACCCCACAACTGGCCTGAGAGCAAACTGCTTTATCTTTCCAGAACCATCCCACAAACACAACCATTGTCCCAGCTCCACCAAAACCTGTTTATCTCCCTTGTCATTTTACTCCTCTCCATTAATGGAGACTTGAATGGTCAATTTATACTCTCCATTAATGGAGAAATGCAGGTGAAAACACCACCCAAAAGCCCCATCAGGGTTTTTGGGGGCTGTGCTGTTGTGGGGCCAGGCACTGGCACTAGGCAGGAGCTAATCCAGCTCCCAAGGAGTCAGTGAAAACATTCCCAGAGTTTGTGGGACTTGGGTTAGGACACAGCACAGCACTTCACACCCTGGCTCCTTGCTTTGTTTAAATGGATCTGGCCAAGGCCTGGAATTTAATTACTGAAATACAAGTCCTGAAGAAAAGAACTAAACCTTTCCTTATCCTGAGTGAAATTCAGGCATGGCCCCTCTGGCCATGGCTGGGCTCCCCAGGCTCAAACCTGCAGCAGTGTCTTGGTTTGACCCCACACTTTCCCCAGGCAGATCCAGGCTGACTCAGAGATCCCCCAAATCCTGGGCTGATCCCAGCGTGGGCAGCAGGAAAAGGACTGGGGTTCTGCCCCTGTGCTCAGGTGAGCCCTCACCTGCAGAGCTGCCCCAGCACAGGCAGGACCTGGAGCTGCTGGAGGAGTCCAGGGGAGGCACCAGGATGAGCAGAGGGATGGAGCAGCTCTGCTGGGGGAAAGGCTGGGAGAGCTGGGAATGCTCACCTGGAGAGGAGAAGCTTCAGGGTCACCTAACTGTGGGAGCCTGCAAGGAAGGTGGGGAAGGACTTTGGACAAGGGATGGAGGGACAGGACACAGGGAATGGGATCAAACTGACAGAGAATGGGTTCAGGTTGGATATTGGGCAGGAATTGTTCCCTGGGAGGGTGGGATGCCCTGGCACAGGGTGCCCAGAGCAGCTGTGGCTGCCCCTGGATCCCTGGCAGTGCTCAAGGCCAGGCTGGACACTGGGGCTGGGAGCAGCCTGGGACAGTGGGAGGTGTCCCTGCCCATGGCAGGGGTGGAATGGGATGCGCTTTAAGGTCCCTTCCACCCCAAACTCTTCTGGGACTCTGTGACCCTGCAGGCTGCTGTTGTTGCTATGATCTCACTCACTCCATTTCCAGTCTCTCCTCATTAACATCTCTAGGAAGTATTTGCTAATGCAAATCCAGAGGCAGAAATTTATTTGGGCAGAGCCAGTTAATCCTGGCAAGGCTCTCCCTTGTAAGTATAGACCAATATCATCTTGTTTTAATTGCTTCTTTCAGTGTTCCTCAACAAATCAAAAACATTTTAATTAAAAAATTCACCAAGAGTATCTTCTGGATCTTTTCCCATTTGTTCTCCTTCCTACCAAAATTATCAGGACAATTGTGAAGTTCTAAAGAAAGTAATTACAGCAGATGTTGATCTCTGCTGTAGCACCAGGCTTGCTGAATGCTACACATCAGTCCCCTGACTTCTACTTTTTTTGCAGCTTTGTGAAACAGAAATTTCCATCCTTGGTCTCCCCTCAGAAATGAGGCTGTCTGGGTAGGAGCTGGGATGATTTCATTCCAGCTTGCAGCCAGCTGCTAAGGCTCAGGGAAATTTGGAGGGGAACAGGGGGGAGAAAAGAGGAGATAGAATTAAGGAACTGCCAGGGATACAGGGATTTGGGCACAGGACAGTAAGGAATGACTGACAGATGTTTTATGTCACTCTAATGTCATTCCTAGACAGAAAGGCCCTGCTCCACTATCACCTCCCCAAAAGGGAAGATGATAAATCCACTGGAAGTATCAGGCTGAGGATGCCATGTGCCACACCTGGCACGCTGCAGTAAATTTCTTTTAACCCTAATTACTGTCTAAATTTCCCCTTGCCCATAATGACCTGTTTTGGAATAAGCTGTCAGAAATAACTGCCCACGCAAAGACAGACAGCTGAGATGATCACAGGAGTGTCACTGCAGACAGGAATCAAAAGCAAGTGTCAGCACATGGCTCACAACCTGTAGGTCTAGAAAAGCCAATTTTCCACATCCTCAGACTGCTCAGGGCCACAGAGAGTAGTTTTTTATTGAAGGAGCAGTGTCCCCCACCCTTAGGGCAAGAAAAATATCGTCCATATTTTGGAGGCAAAATGCCTCTAGGTCTAAGCTAAAATTATAAACACAAAGGGACAAAACTCATTTTCTGGGAGTTTCTGGGAGTTTTCTGGGAGCTAAAGATGTGCACAAGCTCCAGCTCTTCTTTCTCTATATCATGAGTTTCACAGAAAATTCAGGTCTCTGCCTCCAGCCCATCAGCTCTCAGCCTCTGTTGTGCTGAAGTCACTGAGTTGGACCTGCCAGGGTCCCTCTGCTCTGGAGAGTTCAGGCAAATCCCCAGCAGGGGCAGGAATGGGCCCCACTTGGTTGTTTTTGAGAAATCAAAGATTATTGAATCCCAGAGTGGTCTGCATTGGGAAGGACTTTAAAACCCATCCAGTGCAGGGACACCTTCCATGATCCCAGGCTGCTCCCAGCCCCAGTGTCCAGCCTGGCCTCGGACACTGCCAGGGATCCAGGGGCAGCCACAGCTTTGGCTCTTACCCCCCCCATGAGGAACAATTCCTTCCCAATATCCCACCTGTCCCTGCCCTCTGGCAGTGGGTACCATTCCCTGTCACTCCATCACAGCAGCAGCTGATCTCTGCAGTGCTCAATTTCACACACACAGATTGTAGGGCAAGAGCACAAATACTGCAAATCCCAGCACTGGGGGGGTGTAAACAGCCTGAGGGTGCTGCCAACACCCGGCACTGGGGTGTCTCTGCAGTTGGGGTCACCCCCTGTAGTGAGGGGTGACATGGACAAGGCTCCACTGATGTCTGGCACTACTCCAGGGGCAGAGCAGAGATCCCAGAGGCACTTCAGCCCCAAGGAGAACACGATGTCACCAAGCCACCTCCAGATCTAACACATTCCAGCTCAGAGTGTTTCACAGCAAAGCAGCAGAACCTCCTTGAAGTGAAAGATGTCACCTGGAGGGGCTGAGAGCCCCCAGCCTGGTACGAGCAGTGCTGGTGTAAGAAGGGTAATCACTGCATGTGAGGCAGGAAAACTCTCAAGTGATTGCTGTTTGCAGAGGCTGATTAAATAGAAATTAAACTCATCTGCATGTTCAGGGAGAAATGTGAATGGAATAGCAAGAGCAACCTTCCCATTGGCTTTTGGGGAACTCATCCCTGGCCTAATAAGTCCCACACATGGAGCTGTGGAGCTTCCAGGCTGGCACCAGCCGCTCAGGCATCTGCGGATTGTTGAAATTAAACTTCCAGAGAGGTGGTTTCAGAAAGAGAATGAACGAGGAATGCATCAGCCTCAGGTTGCTCAGGGGAGGACTGTTTGTCACATTCCAGTTCCTGCTGCTCATCTTCACTGCACTCAGCTTCCCCAAGTACTTCTCCAGCTTGGGGCAGGAGAGGAGAGGAGAGGAGAGGAGAGGAGAGTTGTTTTGTCTGCTCTTCTCTTCGCACATAACTCTCTTAGGAAAAACCACGTGCGCATCAGCACCTCGTGCTTTCCATACTTCAGGCACATCACACTCACAACAAATTAGCATGTCCTTCCTTTACCNAGAGAAGAGAAGAGAAGAGAAGAGAAGAGAAGAGAAGAGAAGAGAAGAGAAGAGAAGAGAAGAGAAGAGAAGAGAAGAGAAGAGGAGTTCCATTTATTCCAGCTGAAATGACCTGCAATGATCATGATCAGTCCAGCTCTGACCACTTCAGGGCCATTCAAAAGTTAAAGCAGGTTTTCAAGGGCAATTTCCAAACTCTACTTAAACATTCCTGGGGCGCTGCCCAGGTCTCTGAGATCAGGTGATCAGCCTGTCACGGTGCCTGACCACCCTTTTGGTACAGAAATGCCTCCTCAGGTTCCTGGCAATGCCCTGAGGCCTTCACAAACCTTTGCCATGAAGTTATCAGACAGACCACAAGCGATGAATTCTCCAAGCACCTTCATTAAGAAGAGATTTCTTCATCTTCTCCCCGCCCTGTACGAGGGGACAGAGTCTCATTTCTAAATCTGAATTATAATCTAGAGTCCCCTGGGCTGGCACCATGTCCCTGTTACCATCTGTGCCTAGGGAGCAGCAGGGACGTCCCTGGTGCAGGAGGGATGGGACCAGCTGGGAGCATCCTGCATGTGGGAGGTGTCTGGAAAACCTGTGGGTTTCTGCTGCCTGGCTCAGGATGGGTCTGGTGCCCTTGGGCTGAAACCAAGCCTTGCTCTGGGGAGGGACAACTGGTTTCCTGAATTCAGTGGTCAGGGATGGCAGTCACACCCTCCAGAGTACTTCATTATCAGGATGCCAGGATACAGAATTATCACAGGCCCCAGGATACAGCATTTTTTTCTCACCATTTCCAAGGGAGCCTTTTTGAGCACAAGCAGGAGGCTGGAAGTGCTGTGAACAGACGGCTCCAGGAAGGTGCGTGAAGAACCCAGTGACCAATGCCCTGGGATCTGAGGGAGAGGAGATGTTGTTTCCTACCACATTGTGTAAGCTCCCACTGTGCTGGTGCCAATTTTAGTGTCTTCTCTCACTTTGAACCAGAGAAAACCTAAAAGCCTGAAAAATACTGAAAATGGGGATTGCTTCTTATGGTGAGAGAAATCTCCAAGTACCAGGAACAGGCTCCAGCTTAGGACCTGTCAATGCAGACCTGCCAAAATTAAATCTATTTGAAAGCACAAAACCCATACTTAAATCCTGAGATCTACAACATTCTGTTTGGAATATTTCTTATAGACCATTTCAGAGAGGATTTTTTAAATCAATTAACTCCTGTCCTATTCATGTGGAGAGTGATCACAGCATTCACTCCCTCTTGGAGAAATTAACTTTGCAAGTATTTTAAAATTATTGTCCCATATAAGGAGGACAACCAAGCATCAGTTCAGAGGGCAGAAGGGAAGAAATCAGAGGGACAAAACTGGGATGAAACTGATGTTGAGGACATGGATTTGCTTGTACTGGTCTCAGTAAGAGGCTTGGAGAAAGATGTGACACATCAGGAGTGCTACAAAGTATTGGCATTTCTTGGGAAAGCAGTTTCAGCACTGCCATGATAAACTGCTTAAACCATTCAGGACACGTCAGGCAGGAAGCTGGAGTTCAGTTCATAATTGCAATTATTGCAGCATTTTCAAACGAATCAGAGTCAATGTCCATGAATAAAGACTCCTTTATGGAGAAGCTGAAGATGAAACCATTTCAGCTGAACAAGGAGTGGGAAGGAACCTCCAGTGAAACATCATCTCCTTTAACAGCACCTCTGGGAAGAGCAGCAACAAAGGCAAAAGGCAAAGCTGAGGCACATCTCCCTGTCACAACTAGGCCCCCAAAAGGCCCCTCAGGGATCAGCACTCGGGGATTCTCTCCTAAGAGCTCCTGGTTGCCATCCAGGTGATTTCTCCAGGGAATCTGGTGCCCAGAAGGAGCTCACACGTGGGGTAGCACTGGGAGGATGTGAGGCTGAGCCCCAGAGGTCATTGTCCCCTCCCACGGTGTGACACAGGGGATGCTGGTGCTGTGACAGGGCAAATCTGAACCACCCAAAGGGAGAGGTGCTGAAAGGCCCAGAGCACACGTCCTGCTCTCCTGTGACCTCCCAGACAGAGCGGGCACTATTTGAGGGGACTCAACAGGTGAATCTCTGGCTGTGCAGGTGGTGCTGAGGGTTTGGGCTTCCAGCACCAGGGATCTACCCTTGAGCAGCTGGATCTGTTGGGAGTCGATGGCATCCACCTCACTTCATACCGTGGGCGTGCCTGGGACTCAGGGGGGACAGGGAAATAAATCCCTGGGACTCAGGGGGGACAGGGAAATAAATCCCTGCCCAGCAGCCTCAGACAGGAGCTCCAGAGGCCCCTCCCAGTGACCCCTGGCACAGCAGCTGCTGAGCACCATGATGGATGCAGAGATGATTTCCTCTGCTTCCCCCTGCATTCCCTGGCCATGCCAGACATTCCAGAGGGGCTGTGAAAGCTCTGGCTGGGCAGGACCAAGCAAGAGGCACGTCAGGTGTGTGTCCATGTGTCCACAAAGGAGACTCCCAGTGCTCTCCAGGGAATCAGTGAAGATCTGCTCATCCCAGCCTCTGCCCAGGGCCTTGGCACCGCACACCTGGACCTGCTGGGCACTCAGGGCCATTGCTATGTTGTCAGTGGGAGTTGAGCACTGGGAAAGCACCACCCCCAGCTGTCCACCACCCCTGGGAAATGGCTCTCTGGAGTCAAGTCCTGTCACACAGCAGAGCCTGTGATGCGCCCTGGCCCCTGTGCCACCCTGGGGATGTGTCACTGTCAGGTGAATTCCCAAGGGCCCCAGCAGGTCCCGCTGTTCCTGTGCAGCCTGGGCAAGCAGTGAGGGCACACCTGGGTTCTGCCCTGCTCCCAGGCCCAGCCCCTCCTGGGAACACTTGGGTCACTGTCGGTGGCTGCTGCTGGGGCAGTGGGACAGGCCTTGTCCCCTGCCTGCTGCCTGGGCCCTCCGATTGCTGCTCCACATCCCTGCAGCTCCCATCCCTGATCCCCCAGTGTCCGCTCCCTCCATCCCAGTCCTACCCAGCCCCTTGTGTTGCTCATCCCACAGGCCATGTTCACAGCTTTGCTGTTGTGGTGCATGTGAGGCCTCCTCCAGTACCCACAGCCAGTCGGGGACAGGCTGGATGAGGCTGCTCAAGAGTGGATGCAACAGTGAGAGGAATTCCTGAACCAGGAGATGCTCAGCTGCTGCAGGGGCTGGAGCAGGAGACCCTGAGGCAGAGATTTGGGGCCTGGGGAGCCCTGCTCTGGGCTGCCCTGCAGCAGGGGATGTTCTGGGCTGCTGCTGGAGTGCTCTCCTTGTGCTGGGGCTGTGGTTTTGCCTCAGGAAAAGGAGCCGTGAGCCAGAGAGCAGCGGAGCTTGGGAGCGCTTCAACAGCTGTGGAGAGAGTTCCAGCAGTGCTGGGGGAGCTCCAACAGCAGCTCACAGGACAAAGGAGAAGGGGACAGAGCTTTCAATGACCTGAGGTGGCTTTTAGAGGAGCACATCAGCTGGCCTGACCTGGACCTGAGCTGGGGTTGTGCCATTGTGACCGACCTGATGGACAGCTTGACCACTGCCTTCAGCCATGCCCTGTGCAACAGCTTCTAGCCAGTGCCACAGGGAGCCAGCAGTGCCTTTGAGGGCTGGAGCCCCTGTGCCTGGGGCCTGGTTTACACCCTGTGGTGCCCCTGGGTCCCCCCCAGATGTACCTTCCATCTGGAGCAGGCCACTGCATCCACATGGAGCTGGAGTGCAGCTGCACGGGACAGCGGCTGTCCCAGGACGTGCTGCATTTCCTGCACGGCTCCCAGCAGCAGCTGGCCAGGGCTCAGGAGCTCAGCCTGCTGCACACCCTGTGCTCCAGCCCCTCCCTGGATGTGCACAAAACCTCCCGCTGGCTCCACAGGCTGCTGGCCTCAGCCTGGGCACAGGTGCCCCTGAGCCCCGAGCGGTGCCCTCCAGGCACTCCTCCAGCTCCCCGTGGAGCCGGGGCAGGAGCCTGGTGCTGGAGCTGCTGCTGGTGCTGCAGCGAGGCCTCTGGGACATCTTCCTGAGCACCCAGCCTGCAGAGCCCCAGCTGCCCTTGGGCACAGCCTGGCCTGAGTGCTACGTGGTGGCAGAGGCCAAATTCTGGCAGGCCCCATGGGACAGCACCACCCTGTAGTGCCTGCAGCTCCTGGCCCACGCCCTGGGGGACACAAACTTTCCCCCACACGTCCAGAAGACCATCGTGATGCACCTGCTGAACACCCTGCCCCCGGCCCGCTGGGGCGGGGGACATTTCCTGCAGTGCCTGGAGGATGCCAGGGGGCACCTGTGCCGTGCCCTGGACAGGAGACACATCAACAACCTCATCATGGGGCACCTGTGCCGTGCCCTGGACAGGAGACACCTCAACCACCTCATCATGGGGCACCTGTGCCATGCCCTGGACAGGAGACACCTCAACCACCTCATCATGGGGCACCTGTGCCGTGCCCTGGACAGGAGACACCTCAACCACCTCATCATGGGGCACCTGTGCCATGCCCTGGGCAGGAGACACCTCAACCACCTCATCATGGGGCACCGTGAGGTTCATGCCGAGATCAGCCCACCCTGGGGTGTCCAAACAGCTGAGCCTCCCAAGCTGTTCCAGCCCCTGGCTGAGGATCCAGCTGCTCACACCAGGGCCATGAGCAAGTTCCAGCACCTGCAGTGCTGGCTTGTGAGCCTGCTGTGTTACGGGCACACATGGAGCTGTGCTGGTGCACTGCCCTGATGGCAGCTGGTACCTGCTGGTATTCAACCTGCAGCAATCCTGCAATGAAGGGATCTCCTGAGAGGCCTGGCAGAATGGAGAACTCTTTGATCTTCTTTGTATTCACTGTAGTTACACCAAAAGCCCATTGATACCCTTTTGGGTATCCTTGAAGTGCCTCTCCTGAGGCACTCAATGCCAAGGGTACAAGGGACCTCTGGGCCAGTCACACTGGACAGCTTTTCCCATTTGTCTCCTCTTAGACTCATCTCAGCCTCGAATACAGACACCTCCTGGCATCCCCTGTCACTCCAGGGATCCAGATGGGCTCCACACTCCTGTGCCTTGATGGCATCAGTGTGTGCAATGCTCCAAAGTCTACTAAAGCTTTACACTTGTGTGGGTGTGCTGTGCCAGGCCACTGAACTCATGCAGCCCAGTGTGTCAGGTCATCCCTTTCCTGCTCCTGGCCAAAGGCAGGGACCTTCTCTTCCTGCCTCTGGACAGAGCAGTCACTGTCTGACCTTTGTGATGCCAGGGCAGAAGCTCCCTTGCAAGGGTTGAAGGAAAATTATTTTACTACTTTTATGTCTGGGAGAGCCCTGATCCCCTTCTAGTCTCTCTGCATTGAGAATCTTCTCAGCTGGCCCCTCCTTAACAGCTCTTTTCCTTCTCAGGTCACTCACACAGCTTCTGCTTAGGGGTGGGGTCACCATCCCACCCTCTCATGTCCTCCTCTGCTCATGCAGAAAGAACCAGAGCTGGTTCCATGACCTGTGCCTGGAGCTTCCCTTCCCTCTGCCCGGGGCAGCAGAGGAGCCATCCCCTGGTTCTGTGGGGTGCTGGCTCGGAGGTATGAAGGACTACCCAGAGCTGCTTCTCCATTTTGGAGCCAGGAGGATTCCATCTCTGTGCCTGGGGTATCCATTTGTGGCTAACACAGTGCTACCGAGCTGCTGGAATATGATGCAGGGGTGCTTGGATCCGCCCTCCTCCACATGGGCATTACACCTTCCAATCTTCCCAGAGGCCTTTCAATCCACCTTGTCTCCCTGTGCTGGTGGGGGGAAGAAGGGAGGGTTTGGGGGAAAAAAGGTGTTTTTAAGGGAGTATTTTACTTCTCATTATCCCGCTCTAATTTTGTTCACAATGAATTCACTTTGTATCTCTAAGATGAGCCTGTTTTGCCCATGGAGAGTTTTCTACTGGTCCTTATGTTAACTCATGAACCATTCAGTAAATTTTCTCTCCCCTGCCCAGCTGTAGCAGGGGAGGTTGTGAGTGGATGTCCTGGAGGCCTGGCATCTAGGCAGGGTCAAACCTTGTCAGAGCCTGGAATACAGACTCCCATTTCCCCCAGACACTGCCTGCCCTCCCTCTGGGAGCTGGACTCCAGGGGTAGTTCTGTGCACAGTTCTGCTGATGGGTTTGTCTGTAATTTTGTCTGTAGTTTTATCTGTAGTTTTGTCTATAGTTTTGTCTATAATTTTGTCTATAGTTTTGTCTATAATTTTGTCTATAGTTTTGTCTATAATTTTGTCTATAGTTTTGTCTGTCATTTCTATGCAGTGCTGCTGCTGAGTAACCTCTGGCTCTGAGTCAGGGATCAGGCAGAGGCTCCCGACTGCTCGTCTGCCCTGGAGCTGGGGACATTTTTCCCCAGAGCTGATGCTCTGCTGGGCTCTGGTTCCACTGCTCACTAATCCAAGGCTCCCCCAGTGCTCTGTGCCCCCACCTTGGGGCAGTTGTGGTCCCTCCCCAGAGCTGTGCAGGAGCAGACGAGCCTGGCTGAGCTCTTTGTGTCCTGAGGAGCTGAACTGCTCCATGTCCCACAGCTCTGGCAGGGCTGGGCCCTTCCTCAGACCCTGTCCTGCTCCTCGGGCTCTGCCAGCAGGGACTGGGGCTGGAGCAGGGAGTGCTGAGGGCAGGAGGAGGAAGGAAGTGCAGAAGATCCCCATGAGGACAGGGATTTGGAGGTGGTTTCTGAGGGCTGTCTCACAGGAGGGGATCTCCACCAGCACAGCATCCATGTGTCCTGCTCTCAGTTCATTTTTGGCCAGGATTCAAGGGAGCCCCTGAGGCCCCATCCCAGCATAAGGGTGGGGACCATGGGTGCTGCTTGGTGGGGCTGGCTGCACTCTGGCCCCTTTGCCACCCTGGGGACGTGTCCCACTGGGCCCCAGCAGGTCCTGCTGTCTCTGCAGCCAGTGCTGAGTGCTGGGGCAGGAACCCCACACCAGGGAGTATCAGAAATCCCTTCACTGTGTTTGTTATTGCTGCAATTCCACCGCTGCCACCCTTCCATAGGAGTATTAACAGTTAATTCTTTTTTAATCTTAGCTTAGGAGTCACTGACACCCTGATGCCCTCACAATACCTGATAGAGACATCCTTCACACCCTGGCACAGGGAGCTCAGTGCTGTTTATATTCTTACCCCTTTCACTGGGTTTGACCAGGAAGATTCGTGATGCATTTGTTGGAGAATGCTCCTGGCTGAGCTGAGCTTCCAGCAGCAGGTAGAGCTAAAACCCAGTGTTAATAAAAATCAATGAAGCATCCTCACAAGGCAAACAGTTTCCCTTTACAGCTCACAGCCTCCTCATGCTGATAGAAGATGACAATCACCAGATGTGGCAACATCAGCTGAGGGGAGCTCCAAAAAGCTGCCAGTTCAACACGTCCCTTTCCAGTTCCCACTAACTAATTTATACAGTCACAGACATTTTTTAATGCTTTTGGGACGCCTTATCTCACTAGCTACACAAATCCTCTTCTGTCTGCATCATGTCTAAGTGTGAAATAATGCATTATTAAAGTCACTGTGACCCTGGGGAAAGAGGAGCCCTTCCAGCCACAGTGACCTCATAAATGAAAATCCTGTGTATCAAAAGTGTCCGGCTTTGCAAAGGTCTGGTTGCACGGCAAAAAAATCCTGGGATAACAGCATCCTCCTGGCATTCCAAACACGACCTGCTCCAAGACATGATCTCACCTCAAGGTTTTAATGCCTCTGGCTGGGACAATGCTGCTCTCCACATCCCAGGGAATCACTCCTTTCCTGGCACGCTGAGGAAGGCTCAGGAGCAGGGCTGGCTGCTCCCACTCTGTCCTAACCCAAACCAGGAGCACTCTGCTGCCTTCCCGAGCCACTGCTCAGCAGGAGGAATCTGCCTGCCTGCTGCCACTGGAAAAACAGATGAGGAATTGCTTTTCCATTGGCATTTGCAGCAAGAATTAGGTTGCAGGAGAAGTGTCCAGCCATGGACACCTCACAGGCCACCACAGGCCCTAAGGTGTCCCCAGTGCCACTGAGGTAAGGTGGGCAAAGAACTGAGACAGTCCCTGATTTATTCCAAGCACAGCAATGAATGTCTTTCCTTGCAGTTTTTTATCCTAACCCTGGTTACCCTGGAGCAGTCACTGGGTTTTGTCAGTGGCAGTGAGACGTGGGCAGTGCTAATCAGCCTTGTTAATCTGCAGTTTAATGAGTTGTTCATCCAGGCAGTGCCCTACTCTCCACTGATCCAGGATAACAACCTCTGGTGAAGCGTCCAAACTGCACCCATCCACTCCTCCCCATCTGAAGGAAAAGATGCTGGGAAAACTTAAACTCAGCCTGTGTGAACCTGGGAGTGTCCCAAGCACCAGGAGAAATGTCCCTGTTTAGCAAACAGCTCAGTCCTCTCCACTCACCCTCATCCCTCTGGTGGAGCTGACATCCATCAGAAGATTCTGAGGTCCATTTTTGAGGGGATCCCCATTTATCTTCCATTGTACCCAAACACATTTTTTCCCCTAGAAATCTGATGCACAACCTGGTACAAACCATGTTGAGTCAAGTTCTTATTTCCACAAAATTTTCACTGAATCAGAGGCAGAGCTGACCTAAGCATAAATAAAGAATTTCTAGTCACTCTGAGTCCCACAAATTCCTGGTATCATTTCCCTTTGCAAGAGTAAATGAGTGTAAACAGCACAGTCTCTGTCTCTTCTGGAGTAGGAGAATATCACATTCCTCTTATTTGGTTTGGTTTTCCTATTACTCTCTGCATATAGAAGAGTTGCCTTAATTAATGTAAGCTTATTATGAAATTAGAGCACCAATATAATTAAAGCATTGATTAAAAAGCCAATAAAACAAGCAGCTCAAGCTCTTTTGAAAGAGGAGCAGTACGAATCCTTCTTGATTAAATATTACAGCTCAGTCAATATTTAACCATTCCATTGTATTGACTTAATTTCTCCATCGAGCTGGGAATAAGCATCCCTTGAGACCTAATTATGGCAGGTTTGCTTCCCTTGTTTTTCTGAGTTTGTGGGCTTGTTTGGTTTATTTTGGTATTTCTGAAGCTTCTGACAGAGCAGATCTTCTATCCTGGGGAACCACATTCCATGGAGCTAATTCATGGGTAATGAACAGTTCTGATAATTATGTTTATCTTTGGAAATTAACTCCAAGAAATCCATCCCATCCATGAGAACCAGTCCTGCCTCCTTCAGCTGCCTCTCAGAACGAGGTTGTTAATGGACTTAGGTCAAACCAACAGCTCTGCCCCACACCTCCTGCAGGTCCCTCTGGGGTTTAGTGGAGACATTTCCTTCCCTCCTTTCCACATCCATCCACGGAAACATTGGAGCAACATCCAGAGCAACCTTCAGCTCCTCAATTCATTCATCTCCATCCATTCCAGAACTGACTCCCTAAAATGACATTTCCTCCTTCATTATCGTTCCAAAACTAAAATCCCACTAAAATGTAGGGCCAGGCTGTCCCCAGAGTCCTGCCTGACAGCAGCCCAGGGAATGGGGGAGAGCACAGCCCCTGGAGCTGGTGCAGGGTGAAGATCCCCAGGAGCACAGCTGGCTTCCATCGGCCCTCTGCCACCCTGAGGCCAGGAACACCCTGGGGACATGGATTAGAGGTGGCTTTGGCAGTGCTTCTTTCACAGCTGGACCTGAAGGAATCTGAGGTCTTTTCCAGCCTTACTGATTGCATGATTTTATGAGGCAATGTCAGCGTGATCCAGCACTTTCTGTGCTCTCCCCACCTTAAGCAACATCTGGGAGCACCAGAAAACCTGGAGAGGCCACATCCCCAGACTCTCCCTGAAACTGTGTGGGGTGAAGAGAAACCTGTTCAGGCTGTCAGACATTCCTAAAGCTTCCCAGTGCTCTGGGCTGCAAGATGGATATTCTGGAAGTACAAAGGTTGCATTTCAGATCCTTGCAGCCTGTTTGCTCTGAAGAAGCAGCACGACTTCATCTGCCTTTTTTTTCCTCCTGTTATATTCCCCAATTCTTTTTCTTTAGGGAATAGAACAGTTCTGAGGAAGCAGCACAGATGAAGGAGCAGGAGGAGGTTTTCTAGCCCTTTATTTTTTTAGCTCAGTGTTTGTCTTGGATCTGTAATTGGGCCTTCAGTAATGTCTGATCTCTCCCAGGTGTGCAGGGCTAACACTTCCCAAAGCAAAGCTCACCTCACATACAAATATGTGCTTTTCCATCAGGGATCTGGAGATCTCCCAGGACAATCCAGGGCTCTGGCATGACCCAGATGGATTCTTGTCTATCTGTTCAGTCTGACAGGGCTGCACAGCTCAGAGCAGGGGTTTTACAGTGCCTGCCCTCAAATTAAACCAGGGTGAAGTGCAGGAATTGATGGGTTGTCCTACTTAGCACAGCTCCTCCAGCTCTGAAAAAGCTGGGACACTTAGAGAATCATGGAATGCTTTGGATTGCAGGGACCTTAAAGCCCATCCAGTGCCGCTCCTGCCATGGCAGGGACACCTTCCACTGTCCCAGGCTGCTCCCAGCCCCAGTGTCCAACCTGGCCTTGGGCACTGCCAGGGATCCAGGGGCAGCCACAGCTGCTCTGGGCACCCTGTGCCAGGGCATCCCACCCTCCCAGGGAACAATTCCTTCCCAATACCCCATCCATCCCTGCCCGCTGGCAGTGGGAAGCCATTCCCTGTGTCCTGTCCCTCCATCCCTTGTCCCAAATCCTTCTCCACCAGCCCTTATGAAGCCCTCTCAGGCCTCGGAAATGGCTCTGAGCCCTCCCTGGAGCTTTCTTTTCTCCAGGTGGGCACCCCCAGCTCTCCCAGCCTGGCTCCAGAGCAGAGGGGTTTGTTGGGCCACTTCCCAGTGCCCCTGCTAGGAACCATCACCTCTGGACAAAATGCAGCATCCTCTAGGAGGGTTGGGCTGAATTTGGTTTTACCCTCCCAGGCTCAGCACAGAGGGGACACACAACGAGCTCTGAGCTGGACTTAACTGAGAAAAGCTAAACTTTGCCATTTTTTCTGCTCAGCAACAGAAGAGGAATGTCACCATCACTTTCAGGGGAGATGCTGGAGCAGCTGAAAGTTAAAAATGCAAATCAAAGCCCAAAAGAGCTTTGAGCTTGCAGCAGGCGTGCCACAGTGTGGCATTTGCAGCATGGCAGCAAGAATGTGCTGGCACATGTGCGCGAGGTGGGAAAAAAAGCGTGAAGCTAAGCATGACTTAGAGGGAAAAAAATGCCCAAAATCCAAAAAGGAGTTTATTCAGGGATTATCAACGTGACTGCCTTCATCAAGTGATGGAGCAGCTGAAAGCACAGAAAGCAGGTTCTGAAAATGAGGAAAAAAAAACCAATTTGTGACATCTAGTGGTAAGAGGAGATGGCCCCCTGCGTGGAGCTCTGGCTGTGCCAGTCAGGGCTGATTTCAGAGCAGGTTCACTGCACTCCTGACAATAATCTGTGTGCAAAGTGTGAGCCTTTCTGGGCAGGTCTGTCAAAGCCAGGGCTTCGCATGCAATGGCTGAGTGATTCCAATTCCAGGCTGGGCAGGGAGAACAGCCCTTTGTGTGGGCTGATATCACACCAACTGCAGTGAAGGGATCCCAGATTTTATCACAGCCCCTGGAGCTGCTCTCTCAGAAATGATCACTGCCTGCATCCTTTGCTGCCTTGGAAAATGGCCAGGGCATTGTTATGAAAGACCCACAGGATGTCTGAAGTGAGCAGAGTCACTGAAAAAAGGATGGGGCACCCCCAGAGAATCTGGGACATCCCAGAGCACACAATTCCTGCTGTGCCCTTCTTTGATTGCAGCATGAAGAGATGGCACCTTTGGGCAAAAACATCCTTTTTCTGCCTTTATTCCCACCTTATCCTCCAATAGCCAATTCCTGGGATTCCTTCTGGACCCTGGGACCACAACAGGCTGTCAATACAGGACAATCTCAGCTTTTTTGGACCATGCAGTTCTGCCCTCCATGGAAGAGCTGCCTCAGCCATGCAGGAGTTGGGTTGGAAGAAATCCCCTGGAACTGGACAGGCCCTGTCCATAGAAAAGGGCCCTGCCCCAGCAGGGCTCATCCCCTGCCAGATTCCCTCAGAAGGGGCTGTCACAGAATTGAGGAATGGCTTGGGGTAGAGGGGACCATAAGGATGATTCCATCCCAGCCCTGCCATGGCAGGGACACCTCCCACTGTCCCAGGCTGCTCCCAGCCCCATCCAACCTGGCCTTGGGCACTGCCAGGGATCTGGGGCAGCCACAGCTGCTCTGGGCACCCTGTGCCAGGGCATCCCACCCTCCCAGGGAACAATTCCTTCCAATATCCCATCCATCCCTGCCCTCTGGCAGTGGGAAGCCTTTCCCTGTGTCCTGTCCCTCCAGCCCTCATCCAGCTCTCCTGGTGCCCCTTTCAGCACTGGAAGGTCTCTCTGGAGTCAGTGTGTGTTCTCCTTCAGGAATCCAGTCCAGATCTGGTCTCTTTAACAGCCACCACCTAAATCCAGCTTTCTCTTTGTCCCTTCCCTGTCCTCAGGCTGTCACCCTTCCCTGCACTCAGGACCTTTGGTGGGTGAATGCTGCTTCCCACAGCTCCACTTGGATCCTAGAATCCAGCAGGGATTGGCAGAGATCTGTGGAGTTTCAGGTGAAAACCCTCACCCAAAGGGCCTCCTGCCCCTCAGGAGCTGATGGCAGAGTTTTCCTGCTAATGATGGCATCCATGTCCATGGACTCCCCATTCCAGGGGTGGCCAGCACCTTCTCCAGCCCAGGAGACCTGGGACAAATTCCCAGCTGGAGCACCTGGCTCAGTCTGCTCTTGCTGTGACAGACACTGAGAGTGCAAAGAGGGCAAGTGATTCCCATATCCTGGGTACCAGGGGCCCACAAAGCCAAGGAAAAACCCAGAGAAGGGGAAGAGGGAAGGCAAAGAGGGAGGGAAACATGGCAGTGAACTCCTGGCCACCTCACAATGCTGTGGTGAGGTTAAAATGCCACTGCTGCCCCCAGTCCTCAGCACAAACCACACCAGCCCAAGCTCTGAGGTGTCCAAGTGGATTAATGAGGATCAGGTTAGGACAATATCAGTGTTTACATGGACTAAGCTCTGTCCCTTGAGGCCTTTTAAAGCAATTCTTTCAACTGCTGAAGTATTGATTAGAAAGGTCTGGAACGACTTTCACTGCAACAAACCCTCTGTAAAGAGTTCTGAAGATCAGCACAAATCCCAAGTGTCTGCTTTAAACTCACAAGGCAGTGTTTTAGGGAGCCAGGGGAATGTGGAGATGCCAGGGGAAGGACAATGTGACCCATCCACAGCCCCTGGCACTTCTCAAGTGCCATTTGCACCAGGGCAGGTTGGGGCTACATGTGAGGAAAAATTTCTTCAATTGTCTTCAGTTTCTTGAGGAAAGAAAGCAACAACTTCCCCCAGCAGAAAAAAGATGTGGGTCTGTTGGAATGAATCCAGAGGAGGCCATGGAGATGCTCCAGCAGCTGGAGTCCCTCTGGAGCCAGGCTGGGAGAGCTGGGGGTGCTCAGGATAGGGATGAAAAGGTTTTGGAGAGACCTCAAGAGCCACTTCCAGTACCTGAAGGAGTTCCTGGAGAGCTGGAGAGGGACTTGGGACAAGGGCTGGAGGGACAGGACACAGGGAATGACTTCCCACTGCCAGAGGGCAGGGCTGGATGGGATATTGGAAGGAATTGTTCCCTGGGAGGGTGGGATGCCCTGGCACAGGGTGCCCAGAGCAGCTGTGGCTGCCCCTGGATCCCTGGCAGTGTCCAAGGCCAGGCTGGACACTGGGGCTGGGAGCACCCTGGGACAGTGGAAGGTGTCCCTGCCCATGGCAGGGGTGGCACTGGATGAGCTTTAATGTCCCTCCCACCCAAACCATCCCAGAATCCTAGCTTTAATGTCCCGTGTTTATCAGGAATGTGTTTATCCTCCTAAGGGAGTTGTGGGCACAGAATGAGGCCCCCTTGGCTGGGAAAGGGGAAAAAGCTGAAATTTGGACATTTGACCCCAACCACTGGAGACCCTGACCACTGAGGAGGAACAACCTCACCACAGCTGTCTTGGTGCATCTCATTCTTGAAATATTTGGTTTTCTCCCAGTTTGGCTCTTCCCTTGAAGAGTTCCCAGATGGTGCTGGGAGCACCTCAGCTTTCCCACTAGTGCTGGGAAAGTTTGGGATCTCACCTCAAGGATCCAAACCCAAGCAGCCAGGGACGTGCTGGAAGTTTCGTCTGTGAGAGGACGAGACCTTTCCTCCCCAGCTCCAGCACCGGAATGTTTCCAGCCTTGCTCCTGGATGCATTTTCCAACTGGATTATTTTTTTTCCTTGGGTTTCTGGGGACCTCTCGCGGTGGGAAGTAAAAACACGTTTATTTGGGAAGGGCAGAAGAGGTCCCAGCTGGATGAACAGCTCCTCTAAAGAAACTTTGGGATCAGAAACCAGGAGAGAAATATTCCCAGACAGCAGCGGCTGCCCCTGCCCTTGGAAAGCTGTGAACACCCACCTGTGCCAGGTGAGGTCCCTGCAAGATCCAGGGGATCCAGGGGATGAGTCCTGGTTTTACAGCACAAATACACAACCCTTTAAGCTGCAGGGGTGCCAGGCCAGCTGTGCCATCCTTGGAGGTCACCATGAAACCCCTGGGAATTGGATTCTGATGGGGTTTCCTTGCAGGAGCCTCCCTGGAGGAGCAGAGCCTGCTGTTGTGCACAGCTGGAATTCTTTTTGCTGCTTGGTGTTTCAACCCTTTTAGTCCCATAAATCTGGCTCTGCTGGATGTTTAATTTGAGGCTTTTTGAAGTAGGGAAAAATTCCAGGAAGACCTGAGCTGTCAGTGAGTGGGGGCTGTTCCAGCACTCCCCCTGCAGCTCTCAGCCCCTGAGGCTGGAGTGTTGTGGGTGAGATCAGGTAAGATGAGACCTCAGACAAGGCAGGTGCTCACCACAGGCACCAGGAGGGCAGGCTGGACATCAGGAGCAATTTCTTCCGGGAAAGGGTGGCCAGGCTCTGGAAGGGGCTGCCCAGGGAAAGTTTCTCCCCCAGAGGGTGCTGGGCACTGCCCAGGCTCCCCAGGGAATAGGCACAGCCCCGAGGCTGCCAGAGCTGCAGGAGCTCCCAGGGATGCCCAGGGTGGGATTGTTGGTCTGTGCAGGGCTGGATGATCCCTGGGGGTCTCTTCCCACTCAGGATATTCTGTGATTCTGTGATCTACAAGGACATTCTTATTATGAAAAAATTCCAATGTGATTTAAAGGGATTTTTTTTCCCAAATGGTTGCTCCTATTCAGCGTCTCCAGGAGCTCAGAACAGCTCAGGTTGGGGATTCCATTTCCCGTATCCCTGCTGGAATTGTCCACCCTGGCCCTGAGGGGTTCCTAGCACTGGGAGGTGCTGCTGAAGACAAAGCCCTCTGCAGCAGCCCTGCAAATCCTTTAAGCAGCTCCAGCTCCAAGACCCCTCCCTGCCATTCAAACATTCAAAGTGCAGCTCCAACCCCACCCCAGCCCCACTCCCATCTCCCCCTCTCATTCCCAAGGGTTGGACAATTAACACACCATGGATTGCCTGCAGTGCCTCTCCCAGAAGCTTTGGGACAACCCTGCTCCCGGGAATCTGGGTTTTCCTTGGGGGAAGGCAGAGCCCAGCCCACGACACCCCATCCTTCAGCCTGTCCCCCATGCTGTGAGCAGGGATCTGAGCTGCAGAGGAATTCCAGCTTTTCCTGGGGTTTGTCCCTGAGCCGTAGGACAGGATCATCCTCTGGGTGCTCCAGAGGTGAATAGTTTGGGAATTCCAGGCCTGTTGCTGCAGATGCTCTTTCCAAAGGGCAGATTTATAATTCTTCCCTTGTTCCTCCTCCTGGGTTTCCCTTCCTCCTTTTCAAAGCCCTCACTGTCACTTTGGTGTGCAGGGATGCCTCCAATAAAGGGTTGCCAAGTACTTCGGGTGGAGCTCTGGAAGTTCACAGAATTTCCATGCTGAAAAAGTCCAAGTTGTCAAGACCCAGGAATTCCCAGGCTGATGCTTTTGCTGCTTGCACAGCACTGGGTCATCTCTGGTTTCCCCAGATTTCCTCTTTTCTTGGCCCTCCCCTGTCCCTCGTGTCCCACCACTAAGTTCTCAAGGGGTCAGGCTTTCCTCCTTTCCCATTATTCCAGATTTTGATGGACAGGAGGTGGAGCTGTTAGAACACGTCCTGAGGAAGCCATAAGGATGCTCCAAGTCTGCTCTGGAGCCAGGCTGGGGAAGAGAAGGCTCCAGAGAGACCTCAGAGCCCCTTCCAATGCCTAAAAGGCGTTCATAAAAAAGAGGGAAAGGGGCTTTTGACATGGGCAGATACTGCCAGGACATAGGAGAACAGATTTAAACTAAAAAAGGAGAGATTTAAATTAGATATTGGGAAGGAATTGTTCGCTGTGGGGCAGGGAGGGGCCTGGNAAGCCCTCACTGTCACTTTGGTGTGCAGGGATGCCTCCAATAAAGGGTTGCCAAGTACTTCGGGTGGAGCTCTGGAAGTTCACAGGATTTCCATGCTGAAAAAGTCCAAGCTGTCAAGACCCAGGAATTCCCAGGCTGATGCTTTTGCTGCTTGCACAGCACTGGGTCATCTCTGGTTTCCCCAGATTTCCTCTTTTCTTCTAGCCCTGGCTCTTGGCCCTCCCCTGTCCCTCGTGTCCCACCACTAAGTTCTCAAGAGGTCAGGCTTTCCTCCTTCCCCATTATTCCAGACTTTGATGGACGGGATGTGGAGCTGTTAGAACACGTCCTGAGGAAGCCATGAGAATGCTCCAAGTCTGCTCTGGAGCCAGGCTGGGGAAGAGAAGGCTCCAGAGAGACCTCAGAGCCCCTTCCAATGCCTAAAAGGCGTTCATAAAAAAGAGGGNAGACCTCAGAGCCCCTTCCAGTGCCTAAAGGGGGTTCATAAAAAGGAGGAAAAGGGGCTTTTGACATGGGCAGATACTGCCAGGACATAGGAGAACAGATTTAAACTAAAAAAGGAGAGATTTAAATTAGATATTGAGAAGGAATTGTTCGCTGTGGGTCAGGGAGGGGCCTGGCAAAGGTTGCAGGAGCTGCACTCTGAGGGTGCCTGGGTACAGCCTCCATTTCTGTGCCCCTCTCCAGCTGGGTGAATAGAAAGTGTTTTTAAACTGATTTAAACCTTCAGGGAAAGCTGAGCTCAGCCTGCCCAGGTAAAGCTTCACCTAAAGCCATGCTCTCAGCAGGGGCTGCTCTGGGGGGAGCCTTTCACAGCCTCATCCAAAAGCCATTTTTGCCCCATTTGGGCTTTGCCAGCCCTTAGGGATGTCCTGGACTTTGCCATCCCCCCTGTGACAGCCCTGCAGACCTGCCAGGCTGTTTGGTTTTCAGGCACAAGGTGGCACTGGGGGAGCAGTTTTCCCTTTCCCTTTCCCTTTCCCTTTCCCTTTCCCTTTCCCTTTCCCTTTCCCTTTCC
>VZTB01004914.1:33697-53682 GCA_013397245.1 Thryothorus ludovicianus | reverse complement strand
CCACCAAACCCATCCTGCCAGTGCCACCCTGGGCACCAAACTACCACTGCCAGTGCCACCCTGGACACCAAATTACCACTGCCAGTGCCACCAAACCCATCCTGCCAGTGCCACCCTGGGCACCAAACCCACCACTGCCAGTCCCACCCAACCCATCACTGCCAGTGCCACCAAACCCATCACTGCCAGGGCCACACAACCCATCACTGCCAGTGCCACCCTGGGCACCAAACTGCCAGGGACATCAAACCCATCACTGTCAGTGCCACCCCGGGCACCAAACCCACCACTGCCAGTGCCACCAAACCCATCACNAGTGTCACCCTGGACATCAAACCCATTCTGCCAGTGCCATCCCGGGCACCAAACTACCACTGCCAGTGCCACCTCGGGCACCAAACCCACCACACTCACACCTTTCCCAACTTCTCTGCTCTCCTGAGCTCTCCCAGGGCACTGGGCATGGGGCACCACCCCACCATGGGGTCACACCCCCACTATGGGTGACCCCTGCTGCCCTCCTGATTCCTCTGCTCTGGTGATGTCCCCAGCAAGGCCACCCCTCCTCTTCCAGGCCACTCCTGCCCTTGAGGTTTTTGACCAGTTTGGTGGAGGTTTAATTATTTGAAACTGATTTATTTTCTATTTTCTGCCAGCACCTCAGTGTTTCCCTCCAACAGAGATGGGAGTGCTCTGAGCACTGCCCTGGGACACGGGAAAAGCCCCTTTGGCTGGCACCAGAGTCCCTGGCCAAGGGGCACCAGCCCCTGTTCGGGGCCACCCGGGAGAGGAAACAGCTCTGGGGCACACAGGATAATGGGCAGGGATGGGGACACTCAGGAGTCCCAAAGAGGGGACAGAGAGTGGCTTTGTGGTGACAGCAGTGCTCTGTGGCACCTCCCAGGTGAGAATTTGGCAGAGGTGAGGGCTGTAATGGGAATATGAAGCACAGCAGGTATTTAGAGATCCCTGTGGCTCAAGGGGATCCAGGGCAAGGGGAAACCCCAAATTCAGCAAGGAATAAGGCACCCACCCTCCTCCCCAGCTCTCCAGGTGCTCCAGGATGGGAAGGGGCAGAGGTGAACACAATGCACACAGGCATCTCCTTGGAGCAGGACCAGCTCTGCCCTGCTCCAGCACCATTCCAGACACCCTTCCCAGAGCACACCCCTCCCCTCAGGTGCTGCTGCTCCATCACTCCCAGTCCAGGAGCACCTGCCCAGCTCGGGGCACACGGGGTCTGTCCTGATAAACACCTGAGCTGAGGCAGGCAGGGAAGCTGGGAAATAACAGTCATGAACCATTTTAAACACTCAGAGAGGAGCAGGAGCCTCCTAGGCAGTTTTCCAGCCCAGCGGTTCCAACAAGCTCTCAGTGTGTTTATACACAAATAACAATAATTAAAACAAACCCAACTGAACCACGGGTGCTCCCACCACATCACAACCATGAAAATAAAACCCTCTGGAAAACAATCACACCTTTTCTGTGCTGTTCAGAGTCTCACACGAGTCCAGGCATTGAGTGAGACATTCTAGGATGCAGTTACACTGGTTAAGATCCCACTTATCCAAGGAACAGGCTCCCCAGGGAATGGGCACAGCCCCGAGGCTGCTGGAGCTCCAGGAGCTCCCAGGGATATCCAGGGTGGGATTATTGGGGTGTCTGTGCAGGGCCCAGATTGGACTCGGTGATCTCTGGGGGTCCCTTTCAGGATATTCTGGGATTCCAGGAAAACTTCATCCCTCTTGCACAGGATGGGAGCAGGAAGAGTTTTGGCTCCAGAGCCTTGGGCATAGCTGTGTCCCCTCAAGGACAGGAGCAGCATTTTTGACTGGATGTGTCTCAGTGCAGTTCAACAGCAAAATCACAGAGAAATGGGGGAGTGGATGACTTCCCATAATTTCCATACAAACTTGTGGTGTGGGGGGGAAAATCCCTCCTTAAAACATGAAAAGCAGCTGGTTGATCCCGAGGTTTAAGGTTTAAAGGCTCAGGTTATGTTTTATCTCCCACCTCTTGCCAGGGAGGTCTGGAGCACTCTGGGCCCCTCATTTCACAGGCCATCAAATATTTAGGAACATTTTAAAGCAGCATTTTCCCCTCCTCACCCTGCAACTCCAACTGTTCCATAATTCCTGCCAGACTGAGAAGGTGTCCTGGTTTAGGGCAAATTTGGGAAAAAACCTCTGGATGGAGTCCCTTTAGAAAACGAATCCAAATCATCCCTCCCCCCAGCTGGTTTGGGACAGAAAAAAAAATTTCCTTGGAGGAAAGGGGAAAAAAGTTGTTTATTTAACAGTCAAAGCACTCCCCAGCACAACAAATGAACAGCACTGAACAGCAAACCCTCAGTGTGCCCCCAGAGATGCCAAATTCAGAAAGTCTCTCCCGGGGCTGGAGCTCGGCTCAGTTGCTGTCGGTCCCTCAGGGCTGGCAAAGGCCGGGCCCAGGCCAGGCCCGGTGGGACACAGGTGGGAGCTCCTGGGGCCCTTTGGGTGTTTAACCAGAGCAGGGTCAAACAGTGCCAAGGAAAGGAAAAAAAAACACAGTCTGGAGACCTTGTCTGCCTCAGCTGGCCAAAAACTGACAAAAAGCAAAGGAGAGCTCTGTCCTGCTGTCCACTGCAGCCAGCACAGGCCGTGTGTGAGGAAAGCTGAAAACTCTGATCTTTATGTTTTGAAAACAACCACCTCAGACATTCCACCGCTTCTCCTTCACTCTCAGATCCAGTTTTAAAGTTACAAAACTTATTTCTGAGCTAAACAGACGAATGGGGATACAATTTAGCATCAACCCAGGACAGAAGGGAATGCCCCTTCTCTGCTGCCACAGATGCATCCCTGGAAAGGGAAGCTGCTGCTAAGGGGTTGTGTGAGGCCTGGAGAAGATTCCCAGCAGCATTCCCAGCTGTGAGGTGTTCCCTGGCAGGACTGATGAGCAGCCAGCCCCCAGCACGCTCCTCACCCTCTGGTTTTGGAATCTGTATCTCAGGAAAATCGTGTTTTGCCTCTGCTGCTGTTGCCAGCCTCACTCTGCTCCCAGCGGCCCGGAGATAGCAGCTGATTAATCTGCAATCTCTGCTGTTAGATATCCATCAAAGGCCTGAGGAGCGGCCGGCGCTATTGAAACAGTTTAACCACTGATGGCATTATAATTATCTCGCTATCAACTGCAACAAAGCAGCTCGGCAGGAGCTGCTCCACTTCAACACAGGAGGTCAAGGAAATTATCGGAGCGGGCGGTGAATGGGAGAGCGCGACCTCGCTCTGCGCATTGCCGATAATTAATGGCATTTATGATTAACCGTGGGGCCGAGCTCTTGTCAGGCCACTGGGTCACACACTCAGCAGCTGGATGGGCCCTTCTGCCTCTTCCCAGTGAGGATCTGGGGTTGGTGAAGCCTCTGCACATAACTTGGAGGGTTCCTGTGGCTCCAGGGGTCGTGGATTTTTCTCACACGTATTGGAATGAAGTTCCTCCCTGTGAGGGTGGTGAGATGCTGGAATGGATTTTCCAGAGCAGCTGTGGCTGCCCCTGGGTCCCTGGCAGTGTCCAAGGCCAGGCTGGAGCAGCCTGGGGCAGTGGAAGCTGTCCCTGTCCAGGGCAGAGGGTGGCACTTGAAGGGCTTTAAGGTCACTTCCAGCCCAATCCACGCTGGGATTCTGTGATTCCATGATGACCGGAGGGTTCTGCTGGTTTGGGACTGGGAAACACAAAACTGTGGCTTGATCATTTCTGGATATGGAAAGAATCCATCCAGCCTCCCTGACAGGGCTGGGGAAAGGAGAAAGGCTCAGGTTTGGCCATTCCAGCAGGAAAATTCAGCCTGGACACACAAACCCAATTTCTGCTGGGGAGGACAGGGGTGCCTAAGGAAGCACTTCGGGACCAGATGGGATGAGAATCCCCCAGGAAAGGGCGGTGTTTTGCCACTCTGGGGACAGAGCAGGTGCCCAGCACTTCCCAGTTGTTGGTGGTGGCCATGGCAGGGCTGACCCCTTCCAGTTCCCTGTGCTGGGTCAGGCACCTTCCCCTGCCCCAAACCAGACCTGTCCCAGAGGGAGCAGCCCAGGTATGAGCCTAGAGCTCATCTCACCAAATCTGGCCCTGATCCCTCCTTTTCCCTTTCTTGATTCCCCTTTTCCTGCCCCACGTCTCCCGGTTTTTCCCCGGAAGTGTCACCACCCCAGGGCACCTGGGCAGGCATTTCTTCTGTGTTCATTCAGCTGAACAAGGGCAGCACAAAGAGCACTAGAGGACTTTGGGTTTGTTTTTTTTTTCCTTATTACAAAAAGAGACAATCCCAGCCTGTAGCAAACCCAGGTTCCTGAGATCCGCTTTGTCCCATCTCATCCCTTTCCCCCCTGGATCTCTCCATGATTTAGACCCTCACAGGCTCATCCCAGCATCTCAGAGAGACCTGCCCCCAAGCACCAGGGATTTCTGCTGCTTGAAAACAGCATCCACCCAATGTCTGCACATACCCATGGCAAGGAGGTCTTGGAATCTGGAAAATCCATGGCTTTGGCCATGGCATCTCCACCTTCCAGCCTGTGTCAAGGCTTTGGAGCAGGATAGGCACCAGCTGCTGTCACTAGCTGTGCTGATGTCTCCTTCTTAGCAGTAAAAAGGAAAAAAAAAAAAGGATTTCGATTTTTAGGCACTTTGATTAAAATTTATGGAAAGAAACACAGCCTTGTTTCCCACCCAAAATGAGAACTCAGGGAGGAAAGCAGGAGTGGAAGAATCCAAACATACACAAAGAACAAAACCATCAGGAGAGAGAACAAGAGTAAGGGGAAAACAAAGCAAGAGGAAAAGAAGAAGAGAGATGAAACAGGAAAGAATGAGAGTGAAAAAAATCCAAAGTGGAAATAAGCAATCAAAAGGAACAACAAAGGAAAAGGAGCAAACAAAGGAAAACAAACAGAGAATAAAAGAGCAAGAGGGGACAGGGATGGAGCAAACTCCTGCAGAGAACAAAGAGGGGATGTGAGGCAGCCCAAGACACAAAACTGAGACAAGACAGCACTGAAGACAAAGAGAAAATGGAACAAAAATAGCAGCAAAGTGGAAACATGAAGGGAGTGAAGGTCCCTGAGAGCTGACACTGGGCAAGAGGCAAAGCTGAGCATGGGGGTCACCCCAGGGCACCCAGGGCTCCTGTGCTGCCTCTGCACCCCCAGCACAGCTCTGGGCGTGGGGAGGGTACAGGAGGGGGCAGAGGGAGCACGGGACAGTAGAGCCCTGGCAGGAGCTGTCCCCTCCCCTCCCAGGCTGCTGGAGAGGAGACAATTCTGCCCCAAGAGACCCCTCAGGAGCTGCAAGAAACAGCAGAAGGAACCCTCCTTTCCAAAATGATCCCTCCTTTCCACAGTGATCCCTCCTTTCCAAAATGATCCCTCCTTTCCAAAATGATCCCTCCTTTCCACAGTGATCCCTCCTTTCCACAGTGTTCCATCTCTCCCTCCCCAGCCTGAGCTGTCCTGTCCTTTCCCTCTTCTCTGTGGGCTCCCAGTGTGAGTTTGGGGTCCAGCTGGCTCTAAACCAGCCGTGCCAGGGCCAAGGCCAGCCCTGGAGCTGCTGCCACCTCTGGGGTAACACTTCCCAGAAAGGGCAAAAATTGCTATGCAGCTGCTGTGGGAGAGAGGAGGGAGGGACATGGGTGAGAATCAGCCCAGCAGGGATAAGGGCAGGGCAGGAGCTGCTCCAGAGATTCCCCCAAGTTTCCATGGAGCAGCTGGGCCCCTGCAGCCCCTGGAGACCCAGAGGGGAGCAGAGACCCCTGGCAGCCCCTGGAGAGCCCCCCTTGGAGCAGGGGGAGGTGCCCCAGGGGAAGCTGTAGCCCTTGGAGAACCCCTCTGGAGCTCTTTCAGGAACTGTGGCCCACTGGGGATCCGTGCTGGAGCAGCTCCTGAAGGATTTTACCCCATGAGAGGGACCCCAGGGTGGCACAAGGGGAACATGTGAGGAAGGACCCACAGGCAAAGTGTGATGGACCAACCCCCATCCCATCCACCTGCACCACCTGGAATGCCAGAGCTGGGAATGCCTGGGTGAGGGTGAGCCTGGCCAACAGGGTTATTGGGGTTTCAGTTTGCCTCTCACCACTATTTGTAATTGCAATTAATCAAATTCTTGTTCCCCAAATCAGTATCCTGCCCATGATGGTTCCTGGTGAGTGTCCTCTCCCCCTCCTCCAAGCTCCCCCAAGGAGCTTTCCTGTGTGATTTTCTCCCCTTGCCATGCTGTGAAGGGTGGCTGGGAGCTCTCCAGGGCCAGCCAAGGCCATGCCCACCACAACTCTCCCAGCCCAGCATCTCCACAGCCTCAGGAAGCTCCAGCACTGCCAAGGATCCCATGGCTCTGTCTTGCCACCCAGAGTGGGCCAGATTTCCAAGGATGAGGCTTCAGGCACTTTTTCCATGATGGGGAACCCTTCAGGACACAACCCAGCTCCTTGTGGGAGCTCAAAGGCTGGAAGGATCCCTGTGGAGGCTCTTCCACTCCAAATTCCAGCTGCTGCCACTGGCTTGGTGCTGGGTGCAGTTGTGCAGCTCAGCTCAGCCCCTCGTGTGCCCCTCTGGATCATCTCCCCCCAGTCTGGGATTTCCAAGAACACAATTAGAAATTAATTCCTGCCTGGGTTCTTGCCCATAACAATAAAACCTCGGAGCTCTTACCCCTCATGCCCCCAAGCCACCAGATGGGATTGAAATAAGAATTCCTCCTCTGGAAGCTCCCAGAATTATCCCATCTCTCTCCCTGCTCTTTGCCCTCTGTCAGAGGAACAAGCCTTGACACAGAGGATCAGGGAGGCTGCTCCAGATGGTGAGCTCTGAATGGCTTCAGAAGGAATATTTGGCACTGCAGGAGCCCCTGGAGCTGCTCCTCTGGTTGTTCCTTTCTCACTGCCCTGAGCACTGCCAAGCTCAGCTCCAAGTGGGATCCAAAGCACCTGGGCCAAATTCCCAGCTGGGGTTTGCAGGAGTCACCCAAACCAGCAGGAAATGGGAACTGACTTTTCCCTGCCATAAATCCTCACCTGAGCCCTTCCTGGGAGCCCTTCCTGAATCCATCTCCTGGCAGCTGAGATGGGCAGTGTTTGTCACACTCATCCTCTGGGATGTGACATTGGACCTACCTGCTCCTGGCAGGGTTTCCTGGATGGCTGGAGATGGCTGGGCTCTGAAGCTCCTCATTTTTGCTCTTTTTTTATCTGTCTGTATTGTGGTCAAAAGGCACAGCAGTGCCAACTTCCCTGAACTCCTGAGAGAGCTGAGGAGCTCCCCTGGCTCCAGGGGATTGTGTGGCTCCTGCCTGCAGGAAAACTTAAAGCCATCATTAATTTGGAGAATTTTTTGATTTGTGAGAACAATGGTTCCAAGGATCACCTGCCCCCAACACTCAGAATCAGCCACCCCACAAGATCTTGGCCTTGCAGTAAAATGAGCTCAGCCCCCCCCCGCTTCTCAGGTTTATTTCTGTCCCCAAAGTGGCCCAAAGTCTGATGTTTAAAGGATGGTTTAAATTTGGCAGTGCCAGAGGAGAGGCCTCAATCCTTCATCCCAGTGTCCTTGGAAATCCAGCTGGAACTCCTGATGGCCACAGATGCATTTCCCAGTCCCAACCCAAGCAAGGATGGCTTCCCATATGTGAAGAGGAGGTGCAGAGCTCCCAGTGCCTCCCTGCTGTGCTCAGCTCCACGGCTGTTAGCAATGGATCAGTGCTCAGATTGCTCCGTGCCCAAGCACAGGCTTTGCCACTGGGAGTCTGTGAGTTCAGCTTTCAGCTTTGAAATGAGTTTAGCATTATTTGAGGGCTTAGAACCTTCTGGAAGTTCTGCTCTCTGCCCTGGGCAGCACAAAGCTCCTGCAGAGGAGGAGTCCCTGTTGCCTCCAGGGGTTGTGGTCAATGGCTCAGAGTCCTGGGGGACATCAGTGACCAGTGGTGTCCTCAGGGTCAGTTTTGGGGACAGTGGTATTTAAATATCTTCATCAATGAGACACATCAAGGGCAACCTCAGAAGGTGACACCAAGCTGAGGGTGCAGTGACACCCCTGGAGGACGGGGCCATCCAGAGGAACATGGACAGCTCCAGATGTAGCCTTGGGAATGTCAGGAGGTTTAACAAGGTCAAGATCAAGTCGGGGCAGCCCTTGGGATCAATCCAGGCTGGGATGAGCAGCTGGAGCAGCCCTGGGAGCAGGGCCTGGGGTTGCTGTGGGTGAACCTGGACATGGCCCAGCCCTGAACTCCCAGCCCTGGGCTGATCCCAGCATGGGCAGCAGCAGAGGGATTGGGACTCTGCCCCTGTGCTCAGGTGAGCCCTCACCTGCAGAGCTGCCCCAGCACAGGCAGGACCTGGAGCTGCTGGAGGAGTCCAGGGGAGGCACCAGGATGAGCAGAGGGATGGAGCAGCTCTGCTGGGGGAAAGGCTGGGAGAGCTGGGAATGTTCACCTGGAGAGGAGAAGCTTTGGGGTGACCTCAGTGTGGCCTTGCAGGGCCTGAAGGAGCTCCAGGAAAGATGGAGAGAGACTTTGGACAGGGGCCTGGAGTGCCAGGACAAGGCAGATGGCATTAAACTGAGAGTGACTTTAGATGGGATATTGGGATGGAATTCCTGGATGTGAGGGAGGGCAGGCCCTGGCAGTGCCCAAGGCCAGGCTGGACAGGGCTTGGAGAACCCTGGGATAATGGAAAGGCACTGGATGGCTTTAAGGTCATCCCTCCAACACAAACCGTTCAGTGATTCCATGATTCCATCTGCTCTGAAGCAGATTGAGCCATTTTTCACATGGATCTTGCCCCTGGCAAAGCCCTGAGGGTGTAAAATGCTCCCCACAAGGACTCAGGTTTCCATCCTGTGCCATCCTGCAAGAGCCCTGTGGCTCCAAAGCCCAGCAGGGGCTGGATGTGCCCCCTGCCCAGGTGACACTCACCTGGGTGCCCTCACCTGCTGTGCCCCAGCTCAGGGGAGGAGCAGCTGCTCCCTTTGGCTACACTGTGCCCCCACAGAGACCCTTCCCTCCCTCCCTCCCACCCAGGAAAGCACCAACCTGGTGTTCAGGAGAGCATGGAGTGAAGGAATGGGTTCAAGGAGTGCCCTGAGCTCCAGGTGACACTCAGGAACATTGAGGGACATCCAGCCTGGGCTCAGGAATACAAATGATGCTTTATTGACCACATTACATCTCCTTCCAGCTTGAGGCGTGTAAGTGTTATCCTGGTGAGTGGCAGCAACAGGGATTGATGGAATGGGAGTTAATCTGTGTCCACTGCCTCTCTTGATCTCTCCTTCATTTCCATTTCTTTTAAAAATAGAAGTTTCATTAAAACAGCAGCATTTTTCTATTAAATGAGTAAGGGAGAGGAATGACTACCTCTGTATCTCAGCAGCAGAGAATCTTTTGAAAATCACTCAAGAGGCAAGGCTCAAATCAGATATTTAATAAGAATCACTCGGAGATCACTTCGTAAAGCAATTAACAGATGATTAGAGATAAGCGGGATGCAACAACTGAGACCCAGATCTCAGACAGATTTCTCCAGGGTGGGGGCTCGGTCCCGAGGTCACCCTGCAGTCACAAACCGAGTCAGGACAGAACAGCAGAGGAATTTCCCACTTTTCAGCCTGACTTTGCTCCTGACTTTGTTTCCAGTTGTTTGGAAGCTGCAGCTGGAGCAGGGAGAAGGGGCCAACACCTTCCCAGGGGCCCTGCCCCAGCTAAGGGTCCTGGAGCCCAGGGCTCATCTCCACCTTCCCTGTGCTGAGCCAGGGGCTGCTTTTCCTTCTGGAGCACGAAGGAAAGGCAGATCTGAGCCTGAACATTCCAAAGGATCCCAGAGCTCAGCAGCAGTAGGATCCTCCTGCCCCAGGTGTCCTAGGCCACCTGGCATGGGGACAGCAGTGGCACCAGGGACAGGCGGCCATCCCAGGGGGACCAGGGACAGGTAGGGACTGGGACAGAGCCAGGGACTGGGACAGAGCCAGGGACTGGGACAGAGCCAGGCCCTCCTGCCCAGGGGCTCAGCACAGCCAGGATGGAGCCACACATCACATCCAGTCCTGCTGGGGGAGCAGATGGAGCACTGGGGGCTGGGGCACCTCACCCCACCACTGTGACATGTGACAAAAGCCATCTGCTGCCACCCTGGGCACTGGCAGGGCTTGAGCTGGGCTGAATTACAGCACAGGCAACTTCCAGGGGCTGCTTGGTTGCTTATCCTGACCCACACAGGCTCTCCCTTCCAGTATTTGCTCAGTTTAAGGGCATTTTACCAGTTGGACCAGAGCTGTGGGGTCTCAAAGCCCTCAGGGTTTCCTGGAGTCACCAGGAATTTGCTTCTCTTAGAAAGCAGCAACAAAGGCAAGCGGAGCTGGCTCATGCATCCACAGACTTGTGGTCATATCAGGTTTGGAAGTGCTCAAATTTATTACACAAGAGATGATGCAACAGCGAAAAAGAGAGCAAAATTCTACACTGACTCTACTCTGCAAGTCAGGACAACTAAGAGGTTTTACTTCATTAAGGAAGGCAGGGGGGAAAATCAGAGACAGCCCCAGTGGTTGAGGGAGCCTTGTAGAGCCTAAATGAACAATCAGTCCTACGTGATGCTCGTTGCTGTAGAAGGAACAATGAAATAGATCTGCTTCTGTTCAATAAATTACTAAAACATCAGTTATAAACCTGCTGCATGGCATTGGAAATTCAGCTCGTTAAACATCCAGGGAGCTTCATCCTGATGCAAATGGAAGACAGGCATGAGTGCTCTGCAGCAAAGGACTCTGTGCACATCCCAGCTTGGGAAACATATTTACACATACATCTCATATATTAATCTATTTTAGTGCACCCTAGCCAGAGGGCAGCCACAAAGAGGGTTATTCTGGGAGAAGGACAGGAGATGGGCTGGTTTCTCCTCCCTGCTGAGCAAAGCCTGTGTCCATCCACGCTCAGCAATTCTGCAGGGTCGTGTTTCCCTTTTCCAGGCAGCCACACATCAGGACTCCAAGGAGAAGTCTCCCAGGTGGATTAGGATTATTAGCCAGGATTACTGCGAGCCAAAAATAAATCAGGTGAGATCCCTCCACCAGAGCAACAAGCCTGAAGTGACTTCAGGGCCAAGAATTTCAGCCAAGCTGCCATTTGTTGGTGCCCTGGCCTCTTTCCCTGTCCCTTCCACAGCTCAGTGACTCTGGGGGGAGACAAGGAGGACCTGGCCAGGCCTGACCAGGTAGGACAGGGGTGCTCAAGCCTCAGAGAACATTCCTGCTGCCACTCAGAAGGGCAGGCAGACATCCCAGGTCATTCCCAAGGGGAGCCCCTTTGGAGTCTCCGTGGAGGGAGGTGCTGGCTTGGCCAGCAGTGTGTGGGTGATGGAGAGGGGGGCAAGGGGAGGTCAGGGGGTTTATTCCACTGCATTTTTTGGGGTAACTTCTGTGATTAAGAATTGGAAAGGTCCCTGGGAGCTGCTGAGGCATGTTTTGCTTCTCTAAAACTCAGGAAAAGGGCTGCTGGATGCAGGGGCAGGAAAGGGAAAAGGGAACAAGGACCCAGCAAAACACCACATCCTTCCAACTTGGCTCCTTTGGGGCTTGGGAACCTTTTCCTCTCCCAGGCTCCTGTTTCCACACTTGCCAGGCAGGTCTGTCCAGGGTCATGGTGCAAACCTCCCCAGCCCTTTGGGAGAGCTTGGAGCTGAGTGGGAAAGCAGAAATTCCCTGTCAGTAAATGCTCCCAGACTGCCCCAGCTCATGACAGCCGCTCCAGCAGGGAATGTGGCACCTCTTGGAGTGCTGGCCAGAGGGAACAGCAGTTCTGAGCCAGCTCCACACAGCTGGGATCAGCTGGGGGAGACTCACACATGGTAAAAACAAAGCCACAAATGCCCATCTCGCCCAGGTCCTCTCCTAGGAACACGAATAAAGCTCTGGTTGATATTCCATCCTTTCCAAAGGAGTCCAGGTGGATCAGTCCCCGTCAGCCGTGGCTCAAGTCAGACTCCCCTGACTCTTTCAGCCTCTATTTGATGAAGTTTTTAATTGTCCACCTCTGGCCTGTGCAGCTGCGAAGGATCAGGTCAATGCCAGCCATGCCCCTGTTCTCCACCTCCAGGCACCGGCCCGTGCCCTTGTTCAGGATGGCTCCATTCTGCAGTTAGAGAAGATGGAAAAAGATGGAAAAATGAAATAATGAATTGCCTGTGAAGCAAACCAGGACCAGGAGGGCAGCCCTGGGCACTGCTAGAAGAGGCACTCAGCTGGGTGGGAATGCAATATAAACAATAAAATAATTCCCCAAATTAATGGAATGAGCATCCATTGTCCCTGACAGCACCCAAGGGACACCTGTAACCTTTAAATCCCAGAGCTGCTGGGCAGTGGCACACTTCTGCAAAAGCTGCATTATTTACACTCTGCTTTGGACAAAAGCGTGTGAATGAATTTCACCCTTCATCCCCAAGAAACAAAGGCATCTGGAAGTCATTGGCAGACCAGACATAACCAGACCCACCTTTCTGCTACCAGAAAGGAAAACTTTGATTAGAAATTGTCCTGAAATGCTGCCCTGATCCCTCTTAACCTCCTCCCTCTGCCCCAGGACCTGGAATTTGCTGTGCCACCGTCTCCCCTTTGCCTCACCCCATCCTGTCAGCTGTGTCCCACCCAGGGTTTGGGAAGCAGAGGGTCCCCCCGAGGGCAGCCCCAGACACACCTGGATGAAGTTCCAGCGCTTGTGGAGGCTGCTCTTGACCTTGTCACAGTCCAGCAGCTGCGGGAAGCGGCTCTTGCCCGTGTCCACCACGCAGCGGGTGTCGGGCAGCAGCGTGGTGGTGCCCAGGGCCCCCAGGTGCAGGAACCCCTCCTTGGTGTATCGAGCCAGCTGGAGACAGGGGACAGCAGGGACAGCAGTCAGCACCTCAGAGCATCGGCACAGAGCAACACAGAGCCCCTGGAAAAACTCTGTGGGGATGCACAGGGAAAGCAGAGCTGGAAGGAGTAAATCCCAAATTTCTCCAGCCTTTTATCCCTGTTTGGGTTTGGTTTTTATCATATGCAGATGAGGAGCTGAGACACAGGAAGGGGTAGAAGTAATTCCAAGCCTGAAAGCCCTCCTGGAACGGACTCCTGCAGCCTCCTGGAATGCTGTGGGATGGGGCAATGGATGGTCTTGGCCTGGCTGCTCCTGCTGCTCCAGTTCCTGGCACGCTGGGTGAAGCAGCCTTGCCTGGGCTGGTGCCTCTGGGTGCCTGGCACAGCCTCCAGGGCTCCAACGAGGCAGCAGCACCAGCCAGAGGGGCCAGAACTGGGATGGGAGCCTGGATCTGCCCCACAGCTCAGCCCCTGGGAAAGGCTCAGGATTGCAGCTGCTCCCACAGGATCCAACTGCCCAGAGCTCCCAGGGGCTGCCCAGGGGCTGCAGGATGGCAGGGATGACACCCCTGGGGACACCAGCACTCAAAGGACCCCTCCATTTCAAGGAATGCCACCAAAATATTTCCCTAAACACATTTAAATTCTAGAGTGAGGAGAAAGGGATGCATGTCCTGCCTTTTATAGTTCAAGGGAAAGATCTCCACAGCTGCTTATTTAAATTATGAATCAGGCCATTATCCAGCAGACAAATAAGGAGGATTCAGCACGTTAATTAACTGAGCATATCTGTGACCCAGATGCCAGGGAAGAGGCAGCAAATCCCACTGAGGGTTTGGGTTATCTGGGCTGTAATAATTAAACACTGGAAATCAAGTTAAAACAATGTAACAGGGTCAGACTGCAGCTCATAACCCCAGGTTCAGTCAGGGTGCCTGGCTCCCTCGGGGTGGGCCTGGAGTGAAAATGTTGTGCATCAGAGCAGGCCCTGAGCTCCTCACATCTCCCTGATGTTCCCCACCTGGCCAGATGTTCCCCACAGGAGGGGTCAGGAGCAGCCCAAACCTTGATCACAGAATGGTCTGGGGTGGAAAANGAATGGTCTGGGGTGGAAAGGACCTTAAAGCCCATCCCACCCTCTGCCATGAGCAGGGACACCTCCCACTGTCTCAGGCTGCTCCAAGCCCCAGTGTCCAGCCTGGCCTGGGGCACTGCCAGGGATCCAGGGGCAGCCACAGCTGCTCTGGGCACCCTGTGCCAGGGCATCCCACCCTCCCAGGGAACAGTTCCTGCCCAATATCCCATCTAAACCTGCTCTCCATCAGTTTGACCCCATTCCCTTTGTCCTGGTACTCCAGATCCTGATGCAGGGTCCCTCTCTGGCTTCCCTGCACCCCCCCTAGACCCTGGAAGGTGCTCTGATGTCTCCACACAAACTCCTCTTCCTCAGGTGTATAATCCCAGTTTTCCCAGCCTGGCTCCATAGAGGAGCTGCTCCAATCCCCAAAGCTCAAGGTCCTCCTTTGGCCCTGCTCCAGCACATGTCCTTCCTCTGCTGGGGACACCCAAAAGCTCTGAATTTGGTGCTCAGATGGCAGCTCAGATGAGTTGCATGGTGGAAACCCCTCTCCCAGCTGGGAGCAGTGTGGCTCAAGGCTGGGCACAGAGCAGGCCACGAGGGTGAGAAGGGCCTTGAGGAGAAGCCGTGTGAGAGCAGCTGAGGGCACCTGGAATGTTCAGCTGGAGGAGACTGAGGGGACTCATCCTGGTGAAACCATCCTCATGAGGGGCAAGGGAGGGGCAGCTCTGATCTCTGCTCTGTGTGACAGGGACAGGACCCAGGGAATGGCTGGGGCTGTGCCAGGGCAGGCTCAGGCAGGAGATCAGGGAAAGGTTCTTCCCCCAGAGGGTGCTGGGCACTGCCCAGGCTCCCCAGGGAATGGGCACAGCCCCGAGGCTGCCAGAGCTGCAGGAGCTCCCAGGGATGCCCAGGGTGGGATTCTTGGGGTGTCTGTGCAGGGCTGGGGGCTGGACTGGGTGATCCCTGGGGGTCCCTTCCCACTCAGAAGTTTCTGTGATTCTGTGATTCTGTCTTGCAAAGGGCTTTGGGGACAGAAGGGCACATCCTGCCCAGGGAGGATGAGATGGGGCAGCTTCACCCCCAGAGCAGCTGTGGCTGCCCCTGGATCCCTGGCAGTGCCCAAGGCCAGGTTGGAGCAGCCTGGGACAGTGGAAGGTGTCCCTGCCATGGCAGGGTGGAACTGGATGGGCTTTGAGGCTCCTTCCAACCCAGCTCATTCCATGATTCTCTGATGACACTTCTTGTCTTGCAGGAAGGAGAAGGTGCATAAAGGCAAAGACAAAACAGAGACAGACAAACCCTGGCTGTCACAGAGGCAGAAGTGACCCAGATGTCCCAAATGGGCAGTGCCAGTCCCCTGGCATCCCCTGTTCCCGAGCTGTTCCCCCCCCATTGGAAGGAGTGTGCCAGACTCTCCCCTCTCAGATGGCTTTTGGCAGCCTGTCCCCAGACAGCTGGCCTGATGCCCACAAGGCACCAGGATCTCTGCTCTGACATGTCATTGCCTAATGTGCTGGGAAAAGGAAGTAGAGCACAAATCAATCCTTCCCTGGGAAGGGAGCGGGGTGAGGCTGCAGAGAGCTGGAAAGGAACGGGGATGAGAGGCACGGGGCAGGAACTGCAGCTGAGATCTGTGCTGGAACAGTGGGACAGGCAGCCCCAGCACAGGGCCTGAGCCACTCCCCAAACACAGCACAGCCTCAGCAACAGCACTGCAGCCCCCAAACCAAACCTGAGGGGGATTATCCCCCCAAAATCCCATCTTACTCTTGAGTGCAACTCCCACCGTGCTTCTATGACATCAGTGGGATTTTCTTCTTTTGGGATGTCTGTAGAGAATCACAGAATGGCTTGGGGGAAAAAGGGGATTTAAGGATCATCTCTTTCCATCCCCTTCCACTGTCCCAGGCTGCTCCCAGCCCCAGTGTCCAACCTGGCCTTGGGCACTGCCAGGGATCCAGGGGCAGCCACAGCTGCTCTGGGCACCCTGTGCCAGGGCATCCCACCCTCCCAGGGAACAATTCCTTCCCAATATCCCATCCATCCCTGCCCTCTGGCACTGGAAGCCATTCCCTGTGTCCTGTCCCTCCATCCCTTGTCCCCAGTCCCTCTCCAGCTCTCCTGGAACCCCTTTATGCCCTGGCAGGGGCTCTGAGCTCTCCTCAGAGCCTTCCCTTCTCCTGGTGAACACCCCCAGCACTCCCAACCTGGCTCCTCACAGGACAAGTTAATTCCAAGCTTTAATTCTTTTATTATTTTGCTCCTCTCCAGAGCAAGGTAGGGGCCCCAACCCAGCCTAGGACAGGACAAGAAACAAAGGAAAGACCAAAACAAAGGACTAAAGGAAAATATTTTAAAACAATTCCCAAGCCAATCATTTCCAAGTGGTTCAAACTGATGAGATCTTTAACCCCTTCCTCAGTCTGAGTGGCCCAAAGCCACATCCCCAGCCAGAGACACAGACTGACACCCCCAGTCCCTGGAAAATCTTTCCATAAAACCTCATCCAGGAAACAGCACCTGGCCTCATCCTCACCTTCAGCTGTCCCTGGGGGGAATCTCAGGATCACTGGGGTTGGAAAATCCCTCCAAGGCCATCCAGTCCCAGCTGTGCCTGAACCCCACCTTGTCCCCAGCCCAAAGCACTGAGTGCCACCTCCAGGCCTTCCCTGGGCACCTCCAGGGGTGGGGACTCCACTTCCAATGCCTGAGCATCCTTTCCATGAAGAAATTTCTCCCAGATCCACCCTGAGCCTCCCCTGGCCCAGCCTGAGGCCGTTCCCTCTCCTCCTGTCCCTGTTCCCTGGGAGCAGAGCCCGACCCCCCCGGCTGTCCCCTCCTGTCAGGAGCTGTGCAGAGCCAGAAGGGCCCCCCTGAGCCTCCTTTGCTCCAGGCTGAGCCCCTTCCCAGCTCCCTCAGCTGCTCCTGGCCTGGAGCTGATCCCCCCTGGAAAAGCTGCCCCTCCAATCCATCTCCTGTGATTGTGATTTCTGGCTGGCTGCATCTCAGGGATGGCAGAAAGTTAATTAGACATCCCAGCACCTGGGAAATAAAAGCCTCGATGACCTTCATTGACTCTATTGGAAAATAATTTCAGGTTGTTTAGCTTCCCTTCTGCTCTGAGCAGACCATCAATTAGCAGCCATCAGTAAAATGTTCAGGATTTGCCTGTTACTACAATTTAATCTGATTAAAGGGTGCTGTTTCGTCACCTCTGCTCCTGACGTGTCCCCCATGAGCTCAGTATTGATGGCTTTGTCCTCAACTTCTGCTGCTTAAATGGCCAAAACATATTTTATCCTATAATTAAATGAAATGCTCTGCTGGGTGAACATTATCTTAAGTTTTATAGCATTATAGTGCTTTCTATCACCTTAATATATCACCATAGCTGTGTCACTGCAATGAGCTATCGCTGCATTATTAGTGTAATACATCATTACAGCAAGGTGCTTCCATGAGGGATTGCCTCAAAGATGAAGCCATCAAGCAGGAAAGAAATCCATCAGCAGCCTCAATATAATTACAGGATAAAAGGATGATGATGGGATCTCATAATGATTTGACCTGGAAGTGAATGGAAGCAGGGAGAATGGAAAGCTGAAGGGAAAATAAGAGAAAAATCCCCAAAATTTTACTTGGTGAGGGATGAGTGAGTAAAGGCAAGATCTCATCTGCATTCAGAGCCACCACCCTGAACTGCATTCAGGCTGAGCTTAAATCCATGGGCAGTCAGAGGGGAGAGCAGAAATTGGGGACAGGACACAAACTGGCCAGCCCTGAATGGCACAAATCCCTCTGGCAGATCCAGCACTCCCTCTCTCCCAGCTGGGCTGTGGATCCACGGGCACAGCGATGGGTTGGGACTGGATTTAGGAAGAGGGAGGGCTTCCAAGAAAATCCCAGCACCCCAGGTGGCAGGAACCAGGAGCCACGGCCCCGCTGTCCTGGGGATGTGACAGTGCCAGCAGGGAGCCCACACCTTCCCCTCTCTCAATCCTGCCAAGGCTGGCAGAGAAATAATTTCTTTATCCTGAAGTAAGGAATGTCTGGGAGGCAAAATGTCAGGGATGAGCCCCAGCATCAAGAAGAGAAGGGAGGATTTTAGGACACCACGTGTGCTCTGGGATGTGAGCAACTCCAAAGGAGTTCAACAATTCCCTGTGAGGTTTCATACACATAAATAAAAATTAAGTATATCTATATGTACAAACCAGAGTTTCTATTACTTCTAATTCCATTCCCAGCCATAAATTACAACCTGCAGCCCATTAATTAAACAGTTGTAAGGAAAGTCCCATTTCCTTCATGTTGCCACAAAGGCCATTTCAAAGCTTCTGCACTCCCTGATAGCTGCTTAAAACCAGCATTTTCCAGGAGTTTCACTAATTGGATGTATCGTGAAACAAAGGAACTTCCAAGAACTGGCCCTCAACTGAAGAGGGAAGGAACAATGCAGAGAGGGAAGACCAGGTAGGATGAAATGGGCAAGCTCCAGGCAGCCAGCAAAATCTGACTTCAGAACTTCAGGTAGGGAAAGAAAACATTGTTAAGTTTAATCCCAATAACACTGAGGGAAAAATAAATAGCCTGTTCTCAGCCATTTATCCTAAAGCCCAGGGTCAGCAGCCAATGTCTGCCCAATCCAGTTTCTCACAAAATAATGCACTTAGAGGCTCAAATTTCCAGCCACAAAGTGCAAATGGCAATTGGTGCCATTTAAGAGAAAAAAAGGGTGTGTGAGCAAGAGCAGATTCTGTTTAGCAGGGACTCCATCAGCCCCAGGGACTGATCTTTGTTTAAGGCAAGGGTAACCCAAACTGTGATTTTCTCCACCCCACAGCTGGTTCCCAGCTCCTCAAGTTCCCAGCTCAGGCTCAGATGAACTCTGGGATCACTTAGTCCAGGGTGACTGTGGAGTGAGAACAGGATTTTTCTGCCTTCCCATTCCTTGAACTGTACATTCTTTTAGCTGAAAATGAACCTCTTTTAGCCTGCTGGGCCCCAGATGCTCCAAAACACTTGGAGAGGCAGAAGGATGCTAGAAAACAAATTCCAGCCAAGCTGAAATGGCTCATTACCACAGCACTAATTGTTTTCTTTACCCCATTAATCTGGGTTTATTCTGCTGGGTGGAAGAGAAGTAACCCTTCAATGGTTTGGGTTGGAAGGGATCTTAAAGATCATCTTATTCCAACCTTCCACTATCCCAGGTGCTCCAACTCCCATCCAACCTGGCCTTGGGAAAGAAATACTCAGATTGTGTCCATGATTATTGTTATTTACCTTTGTGTGGAAGATTTTATTTTAAATTACTTTTTTTTTTTTTTTTCAAATTGCAAAAATTTCAACTTTTCAACATTTTTAATTTACAAAGATTTCCAGTTTCTTTCAAGGCTTTTCCTGGCAGCTCTGGCAGGATTATGGGAACCCAGAAAACACTGGAGGGAGCAGCTGGGAAAACTCCCTGTGACACCTGAGGTGTTTTTAACTGGACAGCAAAGGCCACAGCCAAGCTGCACAGCCCCAGCTGTCCCCTGAGGTGCCACCTGGCTGTGGCAGTGCCAGCCTCACCTGTGGGCCCCAGCCATGGCACGGGTACAGGATTGCTGTGTGGTTCTCCTGGGGGCCCTGGTCCAGGCACACGTCCTTGGCCTTGTTGTTCCGCAGCTGCGAGGGGGAAAAGGGCAGAGTTATGGCAGAAAAAAGGGCAGAGATATGGCAGAAAAAGGGCAAAATTATGGCAAAAAAAGGGCAGAATTATGGCAGAAAAAGGGCAGAGTTATGGCAGAAAAAGAGCAGAGTTATGGCAGAAAAAGGGCAGAGTTATGGCAGAAAAAGGGCAGAGTTGTGGCAGAAAAAGAGCAGAGTTATGGCAGGAAAAGGGCAGAGATACGGCAGAAAAAGGGCAGAGTTGTGGCAGAAAAAGGGCAGAGTTGTGGCAGAAAAAGAGCAGAGTGATGGCAGGAAAAGGGCAGAGATATGGCAGGAAAAGGGCAGAGTTGTGGCAGAGAAAGGGCAGT
>VZTB01004914.1:0-32922 GCA_013397245.1 Thryothorus ludovicianus | reverse complement strand
TATGGCAGAAAAAGGGCAGAGTTATGGCAGAAAAAGGGCAGAGATATGGCAGAAAAAAGGCAGAGTTATGGCAGAAAAAGGGCAGAGAAAAAATGGCAGAATTGTGGCAGAAAAAGGCCAGAGTTATGGAAGAAAAAGGCAGAGTTAAGGCAGAAAAAGGGCAAAATTATGGCAAAAAAAGGGCAGAATTATGGCAGAGAAAGGGCAGAGTTATGGTAGAAAAAGGGCAGAGATGGCAGAAAAAGGGCAGAGTTATGGCAGAAAAAGGGTAGAAAAAGAGCAGAGAAAAAAATGGCAGAATTGTGGCAGAAAGAGGGCAGAATTATGGCAGAGAAAGGGCAGAGTTAAGGCATAAAAATGGCAGAAAAAGGGCAGAGTTAAGGCACAAAAAATGGCAGAAAAAGGGCAGAATTATGTCAGGAAAGGGGCAGAGTTAAGGCACAAAGAAAGCAGAAATATGACACAAAAATGGCAGAGTTAAGGCACAAAAAGGGCAGAATTAAGGCACAAAGAGGGCAGAATTAAGAGCCTCTCTTACAGGAGATAAACAGGAAACTGATGCTCAGCCCTCTCTACCCGCCCTGTATCATCAGGAATAATCAGGCAAAGAAAACTTAGAGAGCACTAAAGCTCTCTTTAAATCCAGGGCTAATGATGACTGGTTTTGTACAACAATCCCCCTTCCAAGGAGCAGTGTCCCTGGACACAGCTGGCTCTGTGTTTGGTCAGGGGTGTTGGGGACAAACCCAGGTTTAGGATGCCAGAAGTCTGAAATCAAAGCAGAATCCCTCAGATTTCAGTGAAATCTCAAAGTGCTCAACAAAGCAGAGAAAAAAGCCCAGCTTGAACAACGATCACCTTGGAATCATCACATCCTTGTTCCAGCTGGGCTTTTTTTCCAACCCAAACCATTCTGAAATTTCATTTTCTATGAAAATAGACTTTTTTGGGAGGTTTTAGCTTGAAGGCCTTAGGTGACTTTGATAACACATCTTTCCTAAAATGAAAAACCCATCCAGGGTGCCCAGGCTTCAAGGAGCCAACTCCAAGTGCCACTACTCCATCAATTCCATTGCAGCAGAGCATTTGTTATTAGTTCCCATAAATGACTCTTTCTATATTCCCAGAATGGTTTCAAAGCCAGCAGAGATTGAATTAAGTCCCCTTATTTTATCTTGTCCTTAAGCTGTTGTGACAAGGCACTGAATCCTCCACAGACCTTGTCAGGAATGAGGCTGAGTTTAAGTCACAGGGTTTTAGAAAATGCCTGTGTATTAAAAACACAAATACAGCTGCTTAATCCATGGAGCCAATGGGAAATATGGGTAACTTCTGTCAATTCACTAAATGATGTATTGACATCTTTTACTTTATATTATTCTTCAAGATCAGCAACAAATCCCCAAACTGGTTTTTAGAAGAAATTGGGAGCAGATTTATACAAATTTAGATAATTACACAGGAAAAGTCAGTTTTGTTTCAGACTCCTCTCCTTGGGGCTGTTTCCCATCAGGGATTATAAACATTAGGAGGTTGAGCTAAGAGACTAAATTACCTCTCCATAAGCAATGGTGTTGTTGTACCTCCTCATTTCTGGATAAACATGGTCCAGGTACCACTGGAAATTTTTACACTTCAGGCTCTTCCTCAAGGCTTTCCTCTCAGAAACATCCCCAATGTCAATCCCTGGATTCTGAAAAACAACAACAGGACATCACTGAACGGTCACACTTCCCAAAAAAAGGTAAAATGAAAATATTTCACTGAGCTTTGAGATCCTTTCCAAACTGCTTGGGAACTGCCCGTGGTTGTGTAATTCCAGGAATTTTGGGATGTGTGTCCAGGGCTGAAATCATCAGAAGGAAGATGTGGGTTCCAGAGCCATGGCAAGAGGGGACACCAACTTCTCTGCTGGGTTCTGAGGGCCTCCTTTCAATGGCCATGGGCTGGTGCTGGACAGGCTTTGGGCCTCGGGGATAATTTACAGAAGAGGAGCCAAAGGGAGAAGAAAATGTTTGGGGGGAAGTGGGGAAGTGCAGTGAAACAGTGGGGAGCCTTCTCCCAATTCTCCTGGGTTTGGATCCATCTGACAAAGACTCATCTGTATTTTTAAACAAAGTATTTTAAAAAGATTCCTCCTCCTGTTTGGGTTCTTCGGTTTGCTGGCTGATTTTTATCACACTAGAGCCCCTGGGAAATTCTTGCAATTCCCTGAGGCCTCACCCTGAGAGCTCCCTTTGGCAAACCTGGACTGCACTTTCAGAATGTTGTTTTTACAGACTGATGTTTTTTATCCAAGTTTTTATAATTTTTAGTATCAAATATAGTCTCTAATAGCATGGCTCCCCCTGGCACACATTAACAAGTTCTGAGGTACAGCACTTCTGGGGGAGTTTAGCAGCAAGTGGAGATCAGGATTTAAAAGACAGAAATGCAAACCCTGGCTGAGCACTGAGCACCAAACTCTTCCCTGACCCCACTGAGACACAACCCAGAGGAAGGGAAGGCTAAAAGATGTAAAATAAATGAGAAAAGAATGAAGGAAAGAAAGGTTTAAGATTCAAATATAGCAGAGGCAGACAGCTGAGAATAAAGGATAAAAATTGCATGAGAAGAAAAGTTGGGGCTGAACCTCAGCAAAACCTCTTGGCAATTTGGGCAATTCCATGGTGGAATGGTTTCCCTGGAGACACGGCAGAGCCCCACTGCTCCTGCAGACAAAGCTGTCCCTGAGGAATAACTCTGCAGGAGCTGGGAGCAGGGCTGGAGAGCTGCCCCCCTTTATTCCACCATGGAATTTGGGGAGCTAATGCAGCAGGGAAGCCAAAGGCAGGCACACAGCAGCCCCTTTTTCCTGCAGGTGCCTGGGCTTCCACTCTGGTTGAGCTCCTGCTCTTGTCTTTCCCAGCGATCATTAAACACAACTGGGAAAGCAATTTTCCATTACAACGCTTGTAATGATCTCCTAATGAATTATTCACTCTGCTTTAGAAGAGACACGGTTTCAGTGTGCCCCTGGTAGCTGAGAGGTAAAAATAAAGATGATTCAGTGGAGGCAGGACAGGCTGAGATTTGAGTGGGCGAGGAGGGGCTCAGAGCAGTCAGGCAGCACCTGGGATGGTCAGGGCAGGGCTTTGCCTTGGCATCACAAAATAATCCAGTGCATACCCATAAAACATCCCCCATCCAAAAAGGCTTCCCACAAATTAAATCTTGATTTGATTGAGAAAAGATATGTGAAAAAAAACTCAAATGGATTTTGGGGAAAATAGTCCTATTGGGAAGACCTACATAAAAATCTCCAGTTGATTTTGGGTCACCCAGGCCTGTTCTTACTCCCAGTGCTGATCCATGTGACACTGCCTTTTCCAAGCTCGACAGGATGGATTTGAATCCTTTCTGCAATTCTCCAAAGCTATTCCTGAGCAGAAGGATGGTGCCTCACTTCTAAAAAGGAATCAGCCCAAGGATCAGGATTTCTGATCTCTGCCCACGATTATTTGGATCTTGAAGCCTCCTTTTAAGGTCCCCAGTCCTGGAGGCAGCTCCCTCTCTCCCAGCCCTGGAGTGGTGCCTGTCACAGCCAGAGCCCTCCTGCAGCTCCCTGGGAAAGCAGCTTTTCTTTCCATCTCTATTCCTTTATTTCCTGGTATTTTTGTACCACCTGGATCCCTCCACCCCCAGGAGTACAAACCTGCAGCTCCTGGCCCTTCCCAGGCTGTTCCCTAACACAGCACAAAGCTGTGACTGCTGTGGCTCCAAATGCCAGCAGCTCTCCCCAGATGTAACCTTTCCTCAGAAAACTGCAGCAGCAGCTCAGATTTTTGTGTTTTCTTGTTTTTTCAGAGGCCTGGAGCAGCCACCAGCTGGGGATGCTCCCTCAGCAGCACCAGGACTCAGCAGCTCTTTGAGCCTTGGGCACGCAGGAATATTTTGTGCTCATTTTTAGCACCGAGGGGTGGCTGGAAATAACTGCACCCAGGGGGGCTGGACACTTGTGGCACCAGTCTGACCCCGCAGTGAAACTGGGCAGCCCCCAGTGCTTGTTCACCTGCTCATCCCACCCATGACCCAGGAGTGTTGCTGTCTCCCTGTGCCCACCTCCCAGCTCCTCCCCTGGAAGTGCCAGTGGCAGGAATGGGGCATTAATCCCGCCAGGGCTGCTCCAGGCAGCATTTGGAGCCAGAAACCAGGAGATGCTCTTGGCTTCCAAGATCAGACACAATCTGCTGGGAGGGCAGAGCATCAGCAGCAGCCTTGGACCTGCAGAAATTCTTCCTGGAGCCTGTGGAGCATTCCCAGAAATGCAGGGGGTGATCCCTGTGCAAGATGTGTCCCTGGACCTGCTCAGCTGAACCTGCTAGTGGCATCTTGTGGTTTTCCAAAGATTCACCAAGCTGTGACATGGCAGGATTTACACCAAAATTAATGCTAAAAAAACCTGACCATTTCTGGGCAGAAATCAAAGAGACCACCAAAGCTCTTTAAGGAGAAGGTTCGAGATGAAGGTGATCCCCTTCTGTGAGCCACCAGCCTCCAATCCCTTACCTTTAAACCTTCCAGCACTGGGAAAACAAACAGCCCCAGCCCCTGGGCCACACATCCCTAGAGTGCTCTGGGAGGGATCAGTGTCCACGAGCTGGGCACCCGAGCTGGGCTGGATTGACACAGGAATAAACCTGAGGCACTAATGATGCTGACTGACAGCAATAATCTTCCAGCAAGAGCAGTGTCAGGACATCCCCTCACACAGGGCAAACCCTCAGGGGGGACATAAACACCACAGCCCAGGTTCAGTTCTTAGAACCACACTAAACAGGCTGTGGAGATTGCAGGAACCCCTCCAAAGTCTGCAGCTTTCAGAGCCTCTCCCTCAAAGCTGAGGGAGCTCTGCTGGGGCTGAGACCCGGCGGGTTGAGGCTGTGCTCAGGGACACTAACTGCTCCAGAATTCAGGATTTAAGCACGAAGTGACCACGAGGCCAGGCTGTACCTCCAGGGGCAGGTTCCAGGCGATGTAGACGTGCCACTTGTAGTCGTCCATCCAGACCTCGGCCACGCGCAGCGCGTTGCGCTTGGTGTAGAAGCCGATGTTGTTGTTGTAGGGCTTCTTCTTGCGCTCGATGTGGGCCACCCTGGAGCAGGGCAGCACCTCCATGCTGCCCCCACACAGCCACACCTGCAACACAGCCACAGCCCCCTCAGCACGGGCAGGACCCGCGTGGGCAGCAGGAGAAAGGAGAGAGTTCTGAGGATTGCGCTTTGAGCCCCAAGCGTCGCATCTCCAACCCGCAGGAGAGACCCACGGGCAGGTGTGGCCTCTGCCCAACACAGACACACAGGGAGCATTTGTGGGGTTGGAACTGCAGGATCTTTATGTGCCTTCCAACCCAAACCACTCTTGGATTAACCTGTGCCTGTCGAGTTTTCTGCTTTTGCAGAAATTCTCCTGAGCTAATAAAGTCCTTTTTTCCACGCCCGAGATGAAAAAAGAAGCTGAAACTCTTCAGCTCTTGCTTCCAAGGTTGTTTATTTAATATTAACTAAGACATTTTTCACTGACCTGCTGAGGTCTTTGTGGCAGGTCTCCATCTTGGCATCATACAGCCATGTACTAAAAGCCAAAATTTACTTTTACACCCTGTGACAAACTTATTACTCTATTTAAACTCTTGTGACCTGTAATTCTTCTTTTAAGGTTGGCAATCGTTCTCATGGGCTAAAATCCAAATCACAGGTGTTCTGGGCTCTGTGCCAGGGTCTCTGAGCCCCCTGCCCAGGTCCCTGAGCCTCCAGGGCAGTCAGAGACAAACCTTGTGCTCCCACATGTGCCCGAGCTTTAGAGGGGTCAGGTCTCTTCCTCAGCTGAAGGACCCAGTGCTGAGTTTCCTCCAAATAAAAAGCATCAGCGACTGGAATAATTCAAACAATTCCAAGATCCCCTCCTGCAGAAGGGGTGAGTCAGTGAAACATATGGCAGGGACAGATTTCTGCCACTTGAAAACAGTTGTTCATTATTGTTCTTTCACGAGCTGCTTCAAATTCCCTTAAATCACAGTTTACAAATTAATAAAATCTTGAAAGATCCTCTTTTGATCCCACACGTGGGATTTGCAGGAAGACTTTGCCATACCTGGCTTCTTCCCCACCTGTTTGTCATTAGTAAGAAGTTATTTACCTTCCAGACAGGACTCTAGGCCCTGGACAATCATTCCAAACCCATATTCCAAGCAGGCCTTAAGCAGGCTGTTCTGCATTATCCTTCTGCAGTTATTGCAACACCCAGTGTTTCTGGGATTCCTTCCAGGCTCACCACCTTTCCCCCTGCCTGTGGGCCCTCATTCTCATGGACCCTGCTCAATTCCCTCTTCCAGCAGCACCAGGAGTCCCCAGCCCGGAGCAGTGCCCGGTGTCACCTCCCAGGGGTGGCTTTGGCCCCTGCAGTGTGGGGCACATGCCCAGGTGACAGAGAGGGGACATTTCCCTCGGGATACCCCTGCTCCTCACGCTGTTCCCACCTGGATTGCTGCACAACAGGAGCCCCCATCAAAAAACCTGAGCCCTGCATCAGCTGCTGCATGGACATGCAGGAAAATCTCCCTGTGCTCCTGCTCTGTCATCTGACCTTGCAGAACACTTTAAAGGCAATTTCACAGCCCCAGAGTGGATTCAGAGCTGGCACCTGCCTGTCCCTCCCCTCCTCCTCCCACCTGAGCCAAGTCAACAAGGAGCACTCAAGGTTTGCAACAGGCCACAAGCAAAGCAAATCACAGCTGAACTAAGCAACCCCAAAGAAAAACAGATACATTTTTAAAGGCATATTCCTGAGACAGAAACTGTCTGTTTCTTACCTGCTCAATTCTTTAATTTCTTGGTGAAACAGGAATGAGCTCTGCCCTTAGGTGCTCCCAACGCTGCTGGCTCAACCACTATACTGAATAAATCTTCCAGTCCAGAGTGATCCCTAGTATCTCCTGGTTTTGTACTTTTGGGGATTTGTTAGGTTTTGTCCCGATTTAAAATCAGAATAATTATTTTGAAACTACTAAAACCATAATCAATGTGATTTTCCAGCAGCCTGCCCCGAATCAAACCCTTGTACTGTTACCCTTCTGTGCTTCACTTAAATAATTCATGTCAGCTTCCTTAGAGTTCAGGAATATCTGTACAAACCACCTGGGAATCCTCACATTGGAATGACCTGGGTGAGGCAGAGAGCTGGTTACTGAGCAGAGGGCACTGCCTGGGTGCACAACCACAGCCTGGTCCAGAGAGATCAATACAAACTTAATTCAGGAATTACCCAAGGAAAGCCCATACATCTACCTCCTAAAGAGAGCCTGAGCTGTCATTATCAATTTTTAAAACTCCTGTTTTTATATAGTATTTATAAATATTTCTGTTGGGAGCAATAGGAGCAAAGAGAGCCATGACCCAGGAATTGCCAAGCCACACTGGAATCTCTGTCCCAGCAAGGAGTTGTTTGTCCCCACGTGGCCTCACGAGGAATTTCTGCCCCTCCTGCCCCCAAAATGCAGGTGAAGAGGTGCACAGGGAGCTGTGAATCCCCCATGGCTGTGGGGCTGAGCCTGCCCCACAAGCTCAGAGTGAGGCCTCAGTCCTGACCACAGCTCCAGGGCACAGAATTCCTTCTCCTAGTGCCCACAGGACACAACCAGTGGATCCCAACGCTCCCAGCATGAGGGCAGGCACCTGCCCTGATGTCCCAGTCCTGACTTCACCCCATGGCCCCAGCCCAGGGGGCAGGAGGGTCCCTGTGAACCTTTTGTGTCCCAGCTGAGCAGTCACTGATCCCAGCAAAGCCCTTTAACACACAGAGCACCTTCCTGCTAAGGAATCTTATTGGATTTTTCATGGAATCACAGAATCCCAGAACAGTGTGGGGTAGAAGGACGTTAAAGCCCATCCAGTTCTACCCTTCCACAGGCAGGGACACCTCCCACTGTCCCAGGCTGCTCCCAGCTCCAGTGTCCAGCCTGGCCTTGGGCACTGCCAGGGATCCAGGGGGCAGCCACAGCTGCTCTGGGCACCCTGTGCCAGGGCATCCCACCCTCCCAGGGAACAATTCATGCCCAATCCAGCCCTGCCCTCTGGCAGTGGGAAGCCTTTCCCTGTGTCCTGTCCCTCCAGCCCTTGGAAACTGTCCCTCTTACACAAAGCCATGCTCAGAGGCTCAGGGTACAGTAACTCAGTAGGTTAAATATGATGAGCAAATCTCCAGCTTTCCCTGTTTTCTGACATTCCCATTCCCACACAACAATTAAATTGCCACTCATTCACCCATGCAGTGATACAGAACTAAAAATAGACCCACTCCCCTCAGAAAATGAGGGTGAGTCAGTAACATCTCCATCAATCCACACACAGGAGGAATCAAACCCATGGGAGATGCTGGGATTTATAAATAACCACTTAACACCAAACTCTAGTGAAGGAATCCCTGAGAAACAAACAGAAAACAAATCCATCATCCAGAGATCTTTGATGTGTTTTGCAGAAAGCTGCTAGGGAATCCACTTGTGATTCTTTTCCAAGGAAAATGTGACTGTCCTAAGGATTTATCATGGAAAAGCAGTGACTTGTCTTGGGGAGTGAAATGCCCAAGCATGGCTGACACTGCACTGCTAAATCTGCTTTCAGGAGCTTTGGCACATGAGAGAAGGAGGCTCAGGGGACCTTCTTGTTTTCTACCTGAAAGGAGTTTCAAGACAGGTGGGGGTCAGTCTCTTCTCCCAGCTGATAAGTGACAGGACAGAAGGAAGGGCTCCAGCTTGTGCCAGGGGAGGCTTAGGGTGGATATTGGGAAAATTTCTTCCCTGAAAGGGTGGTCAATTATTGGAACAGGCTGCCCAGGGCAGTGGTGGAAGGAAGCACCATCCCTGAAGTCAGTGTCCTTGAAAATGTTCAAAAACCCCATGGATGTGGCACTTGGGGACAGGCTCAGTGGTGGCCTTGGCAGTGCTGGGAATTGTTGGACTCAGAGACCTTCTCCAAATTCCTGTTTCCCATGGGAGGCAAACTTTGGTTATCACGAGGTCTCTGTGACAGGCCGTGCTCCAGGGTTGGGACGAGCCAGCTTTGGTTCCAGTCACCCTCTGGAAGCACAGACACGTGCTGTGGGGGTGTGAGAGCAGCTGGGAGACACACGGGACCTCAGAGCCTGCCCCGGGCTGGGACAGGGCTCAGCAGTGGTGCCGTGGGGCAGCAGAGCCCCAGGGAAGGGCCAGGCTGGCACAGGGAGCTCCCACCAGCACCAGCAACTCCTGTGCCAGCACACCTCAGCTAAAAGGGAAAGCTGCTTCTCCAGGGCTCTGGCAGAGCTGGGGGTGCTCACCTGGAGAAGAGAAGGCTCTGGAGAGACCTCAAAGCTCCTCCCAGTGCCTGAAGAGGCTCCAGAGAGGGACTGGTGATAAGGCAGTGACATGGTGACATGGAGGGACAGGGCACAGGGAACAGGGAAGTGACAGAGGGCAGGGATGGATGGGAGGAATTCCTGGCTGTGAAGGTGGGGAGGACCCGGAGAACAGTGGGGACAGTGACCACCCTGGGTTGTGGCCATGGTGTCCTGGCTGGAGCATGGTGTGACACCCATGATGGGAGGAATCAGCTCCCACAAAACCCTGCCTTTATCTGCTCAGAGCTTGGCCGAATTTTAACTATTCAGGCTGAAATTTATCCTGAACCAGCTCAAGCTCTGCAGTTAATGCAAAGAGACAGCATCTAATGGCATACCCTGCCTTTTGCAAGGGAAAATTTGAATCTCTCAATGCATTGTGACAGGAGGAAATGGGGGAAAACCCTTTCTTAACTTTCATTGCACCCACTCCAGGCTTTTCAGCTGATAACTTCATTTCTAAGGTGATTAGCAGCCCCCTGCCTTAATTAGCCATAGATTTCCCACTTAGCAGCTTTGCCTTATCTTTGCTCCCCTCTCTCCTTTGAAAAGTAACTTCCAAAGTTAAGGGGAAAACACAATTACTGGCGCAGCTGAAATAATTCAGAATGTACCAGAAACAAAGGGCTAAATAATCAAACTGAGAAACAGCAGAAAAGGCAAAGAAAGAATAATTTGTCCTGTAAAGTTCTGAGAGACTCTATCTCTCCAAATTATTGCTTCTGTGGGAACAAACAACAAGCACAGCCACATTCCCAGCATCCCCACCCTTCCTATTCTCACCTGGGCCGTGCCCCATCCCAGGTCCCCACAGGACACCAGGGGAGGAGGTCCCCAAGCCAAGCTTGTGCTGCCGGGAATGGGAGGGAGAAGCTGCTCCTTTAAACCCCTGTGCTCCCTTTGTTTCCCTGGCACAAGGCTTGTGGAATGCAGCAGTGGGACTCCCCTCTCCCAGCCAGCCTGTTCAACCCCAGTTTGGGGAGATAAAACCTCCTGACCATCAGCTGGTGGCCCTTCATGGGTGACAATCCCATTCCACAACCCTCACACCCAGCAGGCTGGCTGGTATTTGATGTTTTTCATGGACAGATTTATATAGAGATGGGTGTTGGATCCGAAATCATCACTGGAGTGCCCCTCCAGGCTCTGGGAGTGCCACTGTCCCCTGTCAGCATCTCAGCAGAACTTCAGCACTGGAATCACATGAAGGGGAGCTCAGAAACCACACGCAGAGGGGAACAAAGGGAGGGAAATCAGCTGCCTTGGGGAACTCTGGAACTCTTGATCTCTGCAGGTGGATGAGCGCTCCAGGAAGAGGAAAACCTGGATTTTCACAGAGCACATCAGGCCTGGGGGTGTGGGACTGATCCAAAGCAGTGACTGTGCCACCTCTGAGGCTCAGCAAGGTCACACCCAGCCCCACATCCAGAGCTGGGGGATGCAGAAGCATTTCCAAGCACAAGGACCAAACCCTCTGGCACATCCCTGGCAGAGGCAGCAGCCCTGGATGGACCCACCCGAGCATCCTGCTGGAAATCCCTGCACAGCTCCACCCTGAACAACTGAGGGATTATCCTGGAGACCTGCAGGGAGAAGTCAAGGAGACTCCACATCCTGCAGATGGAACAGGACAAGGAATTTTACTGCTGCACCTGTAGATTTATTTCCTCTGTCCTGAGGTCACAGAAAAGCAGATCAGAAGCAGCCAGACCAGGCCCAGTATCCTTGGACCATCTCCCTAAAATGGGATTTTCCAACAGACCTGCCCATCCCAGCCCACATCCATTCCAGCAGAAAATGGAAGTTGGAGGAGAGGGTTAGAACACATTTTAAAAACTTCATTCTTTTTCTTCTTTGGCTCTCCTTTTCTCTTGTTTTATGCTCGTGGATGATACACTTTGGACAGGTTCCTGTCTACCTTGTGCCAGACAAATAACAGAAATGTCCAAATTGTCCAGTGTCCCAGTGTCCAGCCTTTCCTAAATTAATTCCATCTGTAAGGCAACTAAAAATGCCAAAGGAGAGTGGAATCAGAGGCATTCCACAACCCCTAACCTGCAGCAGAAATGGGTAATAACCACTTTTCATCCTCAAACAACATAAACAGCTTAACATCAGACATATTGAGGAGTCAGAATAAAGCAAGATTCCCATCCACACAGAGCAGGGATTCTCCAGGAGGAGCATTCTCTCACACTGCAGTGGAGTTTGCTCAGACTGGAGGCTTTTCCAAAGAAAAAACTGTGCTGTGCTTCTCCAACAAATGCAACCCAACCTGTTCTAAACAGTGCATCACTGCTGGCTGCCAAAGGGATTGATCTCACCTCTTCACCCAGTAAGGTCCATCAGAAGCTTGGTGGGAAGCTGCATTTCAAAGATTTCAATCCCCAAGCACAGCGTGGGGAGGATCCTCTGGAATGATGAATGTCCACATGCCCTTGGCTTGGGAAAGCTGCTGGAAAACTGCATTTCACTTCCCAGTGCATCAGGAGTGATACCTGAATTTCTGCAACATGAAACTACAGCACCCAAAACCACTGCAGCTTTGTCATTCCAGTGCTGCCAGAATGCAATTCTTTTAAAAAAGAGGATTATATTTAATTCCCATCTTGGAGAGATGCTCTCCCAGCTGAACTCCCAGGCTCTGCTGGAGCTGGAGCCCAAATCTGACTCCTGAGCCCCCATCTGGCTGAGAGCAGAGGGCTCCAGAAAGGTTTGGAACTACTGTGGAACAAATCTGGGTCTTCCTAATGAGTTTAGAGCTGAAATTCCTCAGTGCTCTGATGTTATCTGCTCAGCCTTGGCAGCGTGACAAGGACCTGATTATGTTGTAATAGCATAATGCAAAGATTATTACAGACTCATAAAAGACAAGTGCCTCAAAAACAGCATCCACAATACCTGGAGGCCCTGCAGAAGGAGTTGAACATGCTGGGCTTTGTGCACTCCTAGCACAGAAATTACCTGCAGGATCTGACCCTGATCTGCTTGGAGGTTGCTCTTTTTTTATTATTTTATTGCCAGTAATGTACCAAAAGCATCTTGATCTCGTTTTCCTATTACCATTTCTGTCAGAGCTGTAAAAATAAACCAGCATAAATAGCTCCCCAGGATTTTGATCTATTTTTCATGCACAAAAAGCCTTTGGAGGAAATGATCCACAGCCGGTTCTTCAGCCTAACAGGATTCCATGTGGGGAGTGGCAGGAGGAGGGGGGAAGGTGCCAGGGAGCATTGGAACCATGAGAGGTGGTTCTGAAACAGAATTATTGATGCAGAGGGAGGCAGCTGAGGGATGGAGCAGCTCCTGAGCTGACAGCACCCAGCTCCTTGGAGCTGCTTCCAGCCTTTGTGACTCCAGCACATATCCCCACTGTGATCTGTAATTACAGATATTCCCACCATTCCTGATGGGAAGGTGCTGGGAGGGAGCCAAGCTCCTCCATGGATGTTCCTGCATGGCTCTGACTGGCTCTGACTCTGCCCATCCCGCTGGAAGACTGCTCCAGGAATTTGTCAAAAGAGCAGCTCCTGAGTTTAGAGCATGAAAATGCAGAGGGAGGGACAGAGGCAGGGTCTGGGTGTGGGGATTGGGTTGATGTGACTGTGAGCAGGGACACATGGGGACACACAGGGACACACAGGGACACATGGGACACAGGGGGACACACAGGGACACACAGGGACAACAGGGATATGCAAGGACACACAGAGGGACACAGGGACATGCAGGGACATACAGGGATACACAGAGACACACAAGGACACAGGTGAGCTATTTTACTCCTTGTCTGTGATCAAAGCCACATTTAGGATGTTTTCTAAGCTTGTCCCACCCCTGCCATGGCAGAGACACCTCCCACTGTCCCAGGCTGCTCCAGCCCCAATGTCCAACCTGGCCTGGGACACTGCCAGGGATCCAGGGGCAGCCACAGCTGCTCTGGGCACCCTGTGCCAGGGCATCCCACCCTCCCAGGGAACAATTCCTGCCCAATATCCCATCCATCCCTGCCCTCTGGCAGTGGGAAGCCATTCCCTGTGTCCTGTCCCTCCAGCCCTTGTCCCAGTCCCTCTCCAGCTCTCCTAAAGCCCCTTTAGGCACTGGGAGGTTGCAACAAGGTCACCCCAAAACTTCTCCTGTCCAGGTGAACATTCCCAGCTCTCCCAGCCTTTCCCCCAGCAGAGCTGCTCCATCCCCCTGCTCATTCTGGAGCCTCCTCTGGACTCCCCCAGCAGCTCCAGGTCCTTGCTGTGACAGGAGCCCTGGAGCTGGACTTTGGGAATCTCACTGGGGCCCTTCAGCTGCTCGTGGGTCATGGAGGGAACGCCCAGAGCTGAAGTCCAGGAGAGTCAGAGGGAGCCAGCACCAACCCTGCTTTTGTTTCTTGCCAAGCCCCAGGGACTCTGCATTTCCACCAACCTTCCCTGCAGTGATGCCCAGGCAGGGCCAATGGGATTTGGGACCCCCTCATTAGAGAGGGGCACCAGGATTTCTGCAGGACAGATCTGCATCCCTGGGCTGCTCCCGCCCAACTGCAGGATGGAAATGCCCAGCCAAGCTCCAAACCAGATGGCTGGAGACCAGGAGCTCTGCCACAATTTTGGTACTCCTTCCACCATCTGCTTGTTTTCCCTGGCAGAGTTAAAATCCCCTCACCAGTGGGCTGGAAATGATGTACACTTTGCAAGCAGGAAAGTTTAGAGCATGGAAATTTAAAGCCTGAGTAATCTCCGTGCCTCTGAAAGTCCCATCAGCAAACTCTCTGATAAGTGACTGTCACAGAACTCCCAAAAAGGATGTTAAAATTCCCATAAATCCCTGGAAAAGCCCTGAGCAGGGACTCTCTTGGGTTAATGACCACCTAACTGCTGTTCCTCCCATCCTGGTGGCACCAGCAGCTCCTTCAAGTGTGGCCAGCTCCTGAAACCTCCCCACCAGGAGAGAGCAGCCTCTGAGATGGAGTTCTGATGGGAAATTTGAGGGCAGCCTTCAGGGTGATGACAGCTGATCTGTCCATGGAACACTCCAAGACCTTGGTGGCCATCTGAACTCTCATCCCCAGAGAGAGTGACCAGGGCCTGTGCACACTGTGAGATGTTGGTTTGACAAAACCCACAGCATTTCCTTGGTGGAGACAAACTTTGGGTGAGTGGCCACTGATTCCTGAGGCCCTGAACTTCCCACAGCAGCCAGAAATGCAACCTTTCCACCAGCACAGCCAGGGATCAGCTGAGAGACAGATTTGGAAAGGCTGGAAATAAAAATGAATCGGATTCAAAATGGTTTTTTTCATCCTGTTCTGCAGAGAACTAATTTAAATCATAGCTGAGTCCCATTTTTATTATTGTCATTAACACCCAATCTGATCTGGTTCTAAGCCTTGTTTGGATGTTAATTCCCGCCCTCCCTGAGCCCAGCAGCACAACTCCCTGTGTCTTTCCCAGGGTTTCAGCCTCCCTTGTCTAAGCAGAGAAGCAGCAGCTTTGTGCTGACCCCAGAAAGGATCTGGGGAGGGCTGTGGGGGACACCCCAGCACCTGCAGGTGTTAAATCCCCCACCTCAATGCACCTTGTGCTGGTGGCATGAAAATGCAAATGAATTGTGATGTACAGTGAATGTATGCATTGAATGATGTATAGTGAGTGTTTGCATTATTTACTGCAATTAAAGAATCACAGACCTTGAGGAAACACCCCAGGGTTTGTGGCAGAGCCTCATGGGCCCCCCTGAGCAAACCCCACCCCAGCCAAGGCAGGCAGGACACATTTGAAATTGCAATTTGGGGTGACCCAGCCCCCAGGGACAAGAGCACCTTCAGCCCCAGCTCCATGAGGAGATCTGAGGTGACAGCAGAGCCACCCTCCTGCACAGCCACTGTCACCTCTGCCACCCCCAGCTGGGCCCCTGTCCCCCCATGTGTCCCCACAGCAGGGCTGACTGAGCTGAGCCTGGCACAGCTGATCCAGCACTGGGGCTTGGGGCTTTGAGCTGGAAGGGGACCCCAGACCTCCCTTCCAGCCTGAATTGTCCTACAGCCCCTGAGAGATGCCTGACAGGGATGGGCAGAGATCCCAGTGAGGAAACTGCTGGGTCTGGGGAGGGAAGGTGTGAAATCCTGGCTTGGTTCTTCCCCTGAGCAGCCTGACAAGTTCTCTCTGTGCTGTTTGACTTTGTCCCCTCCTTTTACAGCCCCTGGCTGAGGCAGGGTCAGGAGGACAGAGCTGTCACAGCACGGGGATGGCTCCTGCTGTCCCACCCCAGCTGGGGCCTCTCAAGGTACTGAGCAGGAATTTTTGTTTTAGAGACATTTTAAACTTCGATGTCTGCTGCAATGTTTTCTAGATGTTCTAATCTCCATCTCCATGTCCTGTGAATTGTCTCACTTGGGAAGATCCCTTCAGAAACTTCTCCAGGTTAGATTACTGTGCACCATTTAAGAACTCTTTTTAATCACCCTCCTCCCAAACACTGTGAAGTCAGTGCCCACAGTACCAGAGTGAAACCTGGACTGGGATGTTTTCCACGTTCCTTAGAGCATGGAGGAGATGGGATCCTCCGTTGTGTGATGCTGGGATGGATCAGGAGACAAATTCCTTTTGGTCACGTAGCAAACAGCACTCAAGGACCTGAACTGTGGCTGGGTCTGGAAGAACAGAGGTTGGTGACAAACTGGAGGCTTTCAAAGCTCAACCTCTACTTTTACTGATCAAAGACTTCCAATAAAGTTCTACCAGAGGAGCTGAATCAGGAGAGCTGAGCAGCACAGGCACACTGCCAAGTGTGGAGGGATAAACCTTAAGGAATCCTGACAGGCAATAAAAGCCCTGTTTTCCTGAGCAGTCAAATCCCTGGAGTGAATTAAACTGTGCTGGATATTGGTGCAAAGAGTCATTTCTGCATGAGCTGCATCCCCAGGCTTTGGATCAAAGCAAACCAAACCACCTCTGCAGGGGTCACGGCCTCGGCTCATTGATTTATTTACAAAGTTTAGGACCTGAGATTATTTATTTTGTGTGAAACATACAGAACAGAGATTGTGGGAAAACCAGACAGGAAAAATTTCCTGCATTTATCTGACAGGAATCTGTTTACTCCTCGGATACTGCTGGGATTTCCCTCATTCTGTTCTATATGAAAGTCTCCCTAAATATCAAATAAATTTTAAGAATTTCACTTCAAAGTCCACAACATTTTAGTCATTATTTAAGGTCACCCAGCATCCATTTGTTTCTATTTCCATAACACAACCCTTTTAAAATATCACTAATTAATGTATCCCTCAACAAATAATAATAAACAAATATAAATTAATAAAAATATAAATAATAAATAAACACAAATAAACATCCCTCTGCAGAATAACAATGCCCTGACTCCCTAGAAAGGCCCTGCCAGTCACGTTCGCAGCACTAAATCTCACCCAGCACTGGGTAATTTCAAGAGTACATTTGAATAACAGCAGCCCAGTGCTTATCTTTTCCCTGCCTCCTCTTGTCTTTGATCTCCCAATTAGGGATAAGAGCAGTGGAAGTGATCCAGCCACACCATGCAGTCAGATTTTACCCAAATTGCTATTACAGGGCCATAAAAGAGTTCCTGTGGAATTCCTTTTCCCAAGGGAGCCTGTTGATAAAAACAATGACCGTTCCCATTTATTTCTCTGTGTACACTCACAGGAGCTCCCACACTCAGAGATTTGATCTAACAGAAGGAACCCACTGCCATTCCCTGGAAAAGAGCCTCAACCTCTCCCATCAAGAAGAAAAAAAGATTATTCTCTAATCAGACATTTCCAGGAAGATCATTCTTACATCTTATTACACATCCTGCCGTGGACTCAGTGTCCTGGGGAAAGCCATTTCCTCCAGCCCTTCCTCTTCCCACTGGGGAGGGCTGAGGAGCAGGCACAGAAAGAAGGCAGGCTGCTGAGCAGGAGAATTGCTCTCCCTTCCTTCAGTGAGAGCCAGAGAGCAGAGAGTCCAGGGAAAAGCATGGATTTCTTATCATGGATTCACCCTGGGATAGTGGAAGGTGTCCTGCCCAAGGCAGGGAGTGGAACGAGGTGGTTTTCAGGTCCCTCTCAACCCAAACCAGTCTGGGATTCTGGGATTCTCCCACATCAGCAGCTCTCTGTGCCCCAGCAGCTCCTGGAGAGCAGCTGAGGGGTGGGAGCTCCCTGGGAAGAGAAGGGAGAGATTCCAGAGGAAGAACAAATGGGGAAAAATGGACAAGCAGGAGCCCACAGGGCATAGGTGGAGCTGGACAGCACCCCTGGTACCCCACCCTTGGCACAGCATCCCTGGTACCCCATCCCTGGTATCCCACCCCTGGTACCCCACCCCTGATACCCCACCCCTGGCACATCACCCCTGGCACTGCCCCCAGGAGCTCCTGGGCTGTCTGGGCAGGCTCTGCCTCCCCACCAAAGCCATCCACACAAGGAGGGCCCAGCCCATCTGCAGGACCTGGGTGATGCCAACACTCAAAGGCAGCAGGTGCTGGGTTCTGGATCAGGACACAAACCCAGCAGGGCACTGCTGCTCCTCCAGGGCTTCTGGCATCTCCAGCGAGGGATCACGGGACAGCCTTCCCAGGGGCCACAGCCTGGACTGACTGTCCCAGCTGTGGGGACAGAGGGGCTTTGCCAGCAGTCACCATGTCCTCAGAAAGCAGCGAGTCTAAAGATCTCCTCCACCCACCTGGCCAAGATTTTGGGGCAAATCTGCTTAGAGATTTCACCATGTGAGGCCCATGGAGGGGACATTCCAGCCTGGACTAATATTTCGGAAGTCACCTGGTAGCCCCTGGGGATGGGCAAGGCTGGGTGGGGCTCTCTGATGGGCCTTTGTGAGGCACCAGTGCAGGCCAAGATCGATGCTCAGAGGAGCCTCCTGCACTGGGGGATGGCTGAGTGCTCTGCACAGCCCCAGCCTGCTCCACCTCTGCAGAGAAAGGCTGAGGGAAAAGGCTCTGGAAAAAGGGCAGGAGGCTGCAGGACACCCCCACACAGCAAACAGGGCCCTGCGATTTTGGTCTGAGAGGCTGAAAAAGGCAGGAGCTCCTGATGTCCCTGTCACCAGTTTAATTCATTCTGCCACGTTTGTCCCTTGTATATGAAAAGCTCTTCCAATATAAATGGCTTGGAATTCCCCAAGGAATGATGAAATGAAAAATGAAGCATCAGGTCCTTCCAAACAGGAAGATGGTGGTCACCCATCCCTTTCCAAATTCTGCCTCATTTCAGGGAGAATTTCATCTTGCTCTGAGCCCCCTCAAGCTTTGCTCCCTGTCTCTCTCAAGCACTCCCAGTCACTCCTCTTGAGTGACTTTCATTAAATTGAGATTAAAAGGACTTTCTCCACAGACAAAACCATAAAATGGAAAATGTCTCATTTCAGCTTTTTCCTCCAAATCCGAGCCTTGCCATCCAAGGGCACCCAGCACTAATAACTTCCCTGCTGAAGCAGCTCCTTCTGCTTGATTCCTTTCTAACAACCACAGAGGCTGCAAACACAGAGCAGCAGCACAGCACACGTCCCATCCTCAGGCACAGATTTACAGCCACGTGTGCTCAGAGCCCAGGGAAGGGCTGGAGCTGGGCCAGGACAGGTTTAGGTTGGATTTTAGGGAAAGGTTCTTCCCCCAGAGGGTGCTGGGCACTGCCCAGGCTCCCCAGGGAATGGGCACAGCCCCGAGGCTGCCAGAGCTGCAGGAGCTCCCAGGGATGCCCAGGGTGGGATTGTTGGGGTGTCTGTGCAGGGACTGGGGCTGGATCAATCATCCCTGGGGATCCATTCCCACACTCAGGAGATTCCATCATCTGTGAGACCCCACTGCACCCCGAAAAAAAGGAAATGAATATCCCTGTTCTGGTCTCACACTTTTCCCTGACAGGGATTTACTGTGAATTCAGTCTGCCTGTGTCTAAAAAACAGAGTGGAGTCAAAAGCATCTAAAAACTTTATCTTTAAAAATCTGTAATGTGGTGATTCCAGTGAAATTCTGCCAAAAAGGAAATGGAGCATTTCAGTAGAATGGATGGAGCCTCATTTAGAGCTCATCAAAATGGAGGGTGTCTGCATTTCTGGGTTTGCATGAAGTTCAAAACTCTCAATAATTGATAATCAAAGTGAAATGGAGCAAAATTTCAGATTTAGTGCAATCAAACATCCTCATCAACTCTACATTTCTGAACTTCAGTTTTGGAAACTTTTCAACGTTTTTTTCTGAAATGCATTTGCAAACCCAAATAGAAATGATGAGTTTTGGAAAGTAGAATGTAGGAAGTGAACAAGGCAGAAGAAAAGAGACAATGAGCACTGCTGTGTCCTTAGGTCACACCAAAATTATGACTCATTCCCTGCTCATTTGTTTAGATTTCAACACTAATTGTTATTAGTTCCTAATTCAACAGCATCCCTGGGCTTGGCATGAGTGTAAAATAACAAATATAGAAATTTCCTGTGAACACACAAACCCAAAAGAGATAGAAACAAAGCAGAAAATCAGAAGATCCCACTTTGATTGCTCCCAGATTTATCCCTAAATTTTTTCTATGTTCATTGCTGCAGCCTCAGGGATGATTTTGGTGCATCCCTTTGCTCCTGCAAAGTCACACAGGAAAAGAATTTCTCCAATACTGGCTCACATTTTGCAAGTCATGCCAGCATGTTAAGGTTATTTTATTTTATTTATTTGATTTTATTTTCCCTGTGAGTCACCAGGCAGCCTTAAAGACACTGCAGGACTTAAAGCAATGAAAAGCCTTCAACCAAATTCCCTTTAAAATGAGACCTGAGCCACGTTCTGGATCCACTTCAAATTACACTTGGAAAGTGTGAGCCAAGTCCCTAAAGGAAAATGGAAACACTTCCATGCACTCCAAAAGCCCTGGGCACGATCCCAGCCCCTGGACTCAGCAGTGCCAATGCCATCAGCAGCCCCTACCAGCTCAGGGCTGGCACTCCTGGCACACAACGCTGGCAAAACTTCTTGTTTAATTAAAAAGCTGCGTTGAGGTGCAAAAGGAGCTGCTCCAAAGCTGGAAACCCCTCTCAGCTCTTCACCCATTTAACTGGAAGCTGCTCATTGACTTCCCCTGCCAAGCACAGTTATCCACATCCTGCTGGAGCAGGGATAAATCCTGCCTGGAACTCACATCTTCCTCACTGCCACAGACAGCTCAAGACAGGGACAGGCAGGAGTTCTCCTGCTCCTCCCTGGAATTTTGGGTGTTCCAAGCCTTCTGTCTGAAAGCACAGACTCCTTCCACCACCCAATGCCTCCCCTGCGTTTTTAATAAAGGGTTTCTTGCTGAAAGCACCAGGACAGAGTGGCTGAATTTCTGTTTCCAGCCCAGCTCAGAGCCCATGGAGTTGCTGGAAAAAAAAAAGGCTCGGGTGTGGTGTCCCCAAAGCTGCCCCACCCTGGGGGAGCAGAGCACAGGTACAACACACACAGCTCCTGTATCAGTGTTCAGTGATAATGGGGCTTTGTGTGTGCTCAGCAGGCATTTAATAACTCACCTTGTTCTCATTTGCTCTGTGCTGTCTGTCATGGTTTGGGTGCTTTTAAACATTTGCAGAGCTATTTAGAATTACTCATCCTTCTGCAGCATGAAATGAGAATCTGAGCTCCAACTGCTGGGACAGACCTTGTCACTGATGGGTTTCATCTCCTCTAATTACTGCTGAGACAGATGTCTCCAGCACAGAGCCGTGACTCAGCTTCCCAGGGACCCACACTCCCCGTGCTCCACAAAAAAATGGCAGGAAAAACTTCTCCTTGTGATTTGAACTGCCAGAGGGAGGGGATGGATGGGATATTGGGCAGGAATTGCTCTCTGTGACGGTGGGGATGCCCTGGCTCAGGGTGCCCAGAGCAGCTGTGGCTGCTCCTGGACCCCTGGAAGTGCCCAAAGTTGGACTTTGNGGGATGGGATGGGATGGGATGAGCTTTAAGGGCCCTTCAAACCCAAAGGACTCCAGAATTCCATGAGGGTGTTTAGGGGTGATCTGCCTAAACCCCAGCCTTTTCCTGGGATTTATGCTGGCCAGGAATCCACGCCCAGCCTGGAGAGGGAGAATGGGGCTGGCACAGAGGTCCCAGCACCAATCTCATGGACAAGGCTCAGCCCAGCCAACCCACCAGGCACCAGGAACTCCATTTCCATGAAAGTACAATCTGGAAATTCGTTTCCACCCTCACCAGTCCCAGATAAGGCACCAGAGCAGAAGAGAGGCACAGGCACTGCTCTCCTGAAGCTTCTCCAGTCTGCCCACTGCAGTGATTTTCTGGGAGCACTGGGAGGGCACACACAGGTGGTGGCTGCTCACCAGAGCCACACAACCACACCAGCAATGAACTCTCCAAGGTGGCAATCAGCCTCACACCAGCTGATTTAACTTGTCCCCAGCTCCACATATGCAGGACAGAGCCAGGATTCCAGTCCACCTGCCTTAAAACCAGACTTTGCTGGGTCCCACACGTGCTGCACAAGGCACAGCAGTCCTTGGTGCTGCCAGTGGCATCGTGTAATGGTGGCAGAGGGACTTGGGCCTAGTCCCAGACCTGTAAAATCCCTTAAAATGAACTAATAGCAGCTGTTAACAAATGTGGGATTCAAAGGCAGGCATTAATTTCTGCATTGTCAGGAGTCACAGCCCACATCAACTGCAATCCACAATTAAGGGGTGTTCAACTCCCTCCAAAAGGCAGCAACAATTACTCAGGACAATGAAACTGTAGTTGCTGTTTTTCTCAGAAGTGCTTTGCTTTGCCCAAACCCCATTGTTGCATTTCATTTTCACACTGGTAGTGTTTCCCTTTTCTGCGCTTTCTAAATGAAAACCAAACCTCAGAGTTTTCACACCCCAAAAAAGGAAAAGAAAGCTGAAAACCATTCTTTTTCTCATTTTCCCTTCCTGCTTTGGAGAGAAATTTTAACAGCCAGAGGGCAGGGATGGATGGATATTGAAAGGAATTGTTCCCTGGGAGGGTGGGATGCCCTGGCACAGGGTGCCCAGAGCAGCTGTGGCTGCCCCTGGATCCCTGGCAGTGCCCAAGGCCAGGCTGGACAGGGTTTGGAGCACCCTGGGACAGTGGAAGGTGACCCTGCCATGGCAGGGAATGGAACTGGATGGGATTTGAGGTCCCTTCCAACCAAACCTGTCTCTCCACTTTTATCCCTCTCACCCCCACAGACAGCCCAGCTGAGGGGCGAGACACAGAGAGATTTCCAGAGGTGAGATGGACACCACAGAGCTCATCCACACATGGGATTGTTTAGGAAGAGCTCAGGTTTGGCAGCCCCACACTCCTGCCAGTGCCTGGTGGAAGCAGCATTTTTTAGGCCTAAGGCAATGCCTATCAAAATCAATACAAAATTCCTACAAACCTCACCAGACAGTGAATAAGGACTAAAATATTCAGTCACCAGCACGAAGCTCAAGCTGTAGTTAAGTCCTTATTAAACAGAATAAACAGATGAACTTAAAAAAAAATTAAAACTTTTGTCTTTGCTGGCTTGACACATCCACAGTGAGGGAGGATGTGAGGCATGTCCTGTGCAGGACCATCCTGGGAGGCAGGTGGGAGCAGGAGAGTCAAACTCCTCCAAAAGCAGGGATTTGTTTTTAAGTCAAACTCCTCCAAAAGCAGGGATTTGTTGGAACAGGTTTTAAGCCAGGCTCGTCTGGTTTGCCTTGGCTGTGCTCAGGAAAGGCCCCTGGTCCCTGATGTCCCCCTGCTGTGAAGGGACAGGGACGGGCACAGCTGGAGCTGCACCCAGGGGAGCACCCAACTCCCCCCTGCACTAATTAGGTTAATTAAGAGTAAACAGCTAATTTCTACACAACTCTGTTTCAACAGATGCCACAGCAGAGACTGCCTGCCATAAACCCAGGGAACAACCCCAAACTGCAGAGACACGGTCACAGTGACAGTCACAGTGACAGTCACACTGCCACAGCCACTGCTGGCCAAACAATGACAGGTTTCTGAGCTCATCTACACTGTAACATCTAATCAAATCTATAAAACAGCAGGAAACCAGCAGGGAAACATGGGAAGAAAACATCTTTGAAAATTCAAAAAGTGACTCACTTGAGCAGTGCAAGGACTGGTGAGAACTGGGGTGCTGAGAGAATTCAAAAAGCAGAATAATGAGCCCCAAATCTCAGAGGTTGAGCTGTGATTCATGACTCACATGAGTGGGGGGCTCCTTCAGGCAGCACCCACTGACACCCCTGAGAAGGGCAGGTCCAGGAACCACCGGGCATTTCCTGAGACTCTCCATGACAAAGGCCACCAAAGTGAAGGAGGAATCAAAAATCCAGAGCTGGGCAGATCAAATCTGGCAGTCTCTGATCAGCCTCATGTGATTTCACTCTGACTCTTAAATCTGTTGGCTTCAACCCACGGTAAAAAGACACATTCCAAGGAAAGGCACATTCTTACAAGGCTCTGCTCTGTCATCTGCAAATCATTATTCCTCCTTCATAAAAATAACTAAGTGCAAAGGGCTACAAAAGGGGGAAAAAAATCCCTTAGCTCCTTCCACCAAGAATTTTCACCAGCAGCCAAAAAGGAGAAAAGATCTGGGTGCAGCATGTCCAATTCCAAAGCTGAGGGAAAAGGGGAGCAAAAAAGGAGCAGAAAAGGTCTGCATGAGTACAACACATCTCAAACCTCCCCAGAGCACTGGCTGAACTGACCGAGGAGTGGATCAGATATTGGTGAGAAATCCTTCCCTGGGAGGGTGGGATGCCCTGGCACAGGGTGCCCAGAGCAGCTGTGGCTGCCCCTGGATCCCTGGCAGTGCCCAAGGCCAGGCTGGACAGGGCTTGGGGCACTCTGGGACAGTGGAAGGTGTCCCTGCCCAAACAAGTTGGTTTTTAAGGCCTCTTCCAGCCCAAACCATTCTGGGATTCTGGGATGCTGCTGACACAGCTCCACTCACACCAGCAGGAAAGAGCCAGCAAGGAGCCAGCTCGAGGGGTGTCTGCCCCCACCCTGTGCTCAGGCTGGCAGGACAATTTGTCTTTGGCTTCATCCTGTCCTGGGAATGAGGGGGAGAAGCCTGGCCCAAAAAAAGCAGCTGTTCAGCTGCTATCTCATGATCTTTTTAGATGAATATTTTTTCCTTTCCAATGTGAGTCATGAGGCAGGAACGAGTGAGATTGTAAAATTAAAAAAGTTATCAGTTTTCCATCACTGGAAACATAAAACCTCTTTTCTCCCCAGTGACAATTAACAAGGAGCAACAGGAGATAGACTGGAGCTGGCAGCTTCCATCCTGACCTAATCTTCAAATAACTTAAACCCCTCCAGAACTGCTGCTCCTTGTCTGCAGCACAGCCCCTTCAGATGAGGCTGTCTCCACGAGAAGGATAAGGATGTACAGGTAAAAAGCAGATAAAGAGATGGGAGAAAGGCTCGGCAGGCTAAAAAAAGAGCCCAAAATCTACAGAGCTCTTGGTGAAATGCAGCACAGGAGGAGAGATGAGAGGGAAGGGAGGAACTCGTGGAGCTGGGATCACGAAGGTGCTGTGCACAGCCTGAATTCCTGGGGTCTCTTCCTGGGAGTCCTGTGGGAATATGGAGTTAGCAGCTACAGGAGAGGGGGGTTGGAGGTTAAATCTCAGCTCCATGTCAAGGTTCCTCTGGCCACGTCCAGCCCTGCTGGGAAGCTCTCCAGGAGCAGCCTGCCCAGGTGAAGGTGGGGACCTGACCCTTCTCCAGCTGCCCAGCCTCACCCAGCAGCAGCCCCTGCTTTCCCTGCTCTTCCTCCACCTCAGACTGACCCACAGCAGGTTTTGTTGTTGTTCTCCAGGTCTTCCACCAGATTCAAGTGCAGAGGGCTTTGGCTTTCCCAATCCCACCCTCACACACCTGGATCGTGTCTGGATTCTCCGTGAGGGATCTGACTCTGCTTTCACCTTTGGAATGATTTTTTTTTGTATGTCTGGAGCTCCTTCTTCACCCACACAGACTCCTGCTACCTCTCCTTGATTTCCTGCATGTCCCAATGAGCCATGGGCAGATGATCCTGGAAAACTGATCCATCCACCTGGACCTTGCTTCAGTTTGTGTTCTTTATTTGAAAGGAATGTCAATATAAAGTAACTCAGAGCATGTCACAGTCCTTTTGGATCTCCTTCCTGAGTTGAGAATTCCCAGCAATCTCTACCAAAGCTGCACTTAGATATCACACTGCTAAACTACTACAGATGAGACATCACAGAGAGATGATTTGGGCTTTGTTTTACTTGAGCAAAAATGTGCTGGAAGCAATTTTACCTCTCTTTTATCCAAACCTGAAACATATTATTGAGCTCTCTAGATTCCATTAAAGCATCAAAGCTGTGTTCCACACCATGCTTCTTTAAAAAAAAAAAAATCCAAACTCCATGCTTTCAGCTTGAACTGTCAAAATATTTTCCAGATGCAGCGCAGGTACACACTGAAGACTGCCAGTCATCCTCAATGTCTTCCCTGGAAAGGACAATTTTACCTTCCTGCTTGCTAAGTTTTTAATTCCTTTTGTGGGCACACTTCATCCTAAGTTTCTGTGAGAGGTAAGTAAACAAGCTGTGATTTGCACAGGACGCCCACGGATGCGTGTGAGAGACAACACAGCAGACACAGCACTGCTGCTCACAGAGACAGCCAGGAGAGCAATAAACACAATAAAAACCAGGGCCATGGGTTCTCAGCAGGGGCCAGGACAGCGTTAATATCTTTGCTGGTATCTCTTGGAGCCAAAAGAAACCTGTTTTAATTAGATTTAATGGTCACCGAGGGTCTCCCCTGCTTGCACCGGCTGCTGCATTTCCCTGTCTCAGTGTCAGTCCCTGCTCTGATCCCACCCCTCTGCTTCCAGCTTTCCCCTCCTCCTGGCTGCTCCCACATGGGGCTCTCTCCCTGCCACTGCACCCCAAACCCCCCCAGAGGAACAGACCAAAGCAATCAGAAGGGTGTTTGATAATCCAGCCCAGCTCCTGTGAACTGCTGGCAATTCCACACCCTCCAAGAGCTTCTGCCTTTCAGCTGAGGACTCTGAGTCAGATTGAGACCACTTAAGACCAATTCCATCCCTTTGACAATTTTTATATGAAAAACACAGGGAATTGTCACATCTTGGCCCCCTCAAGATCCACCTGAAGCCAGGCAACCTGAGTGACAAAATTTCAGGATTATTAAAGCTATTTAAGAGAGGAGCTGTTCCCACCAGGAATAGCCCTGTTCACCAGGCTGGCAGCAGATTCATGGAATCAGAGAACCTATGAGTGGTTTGGGATGGAAAGGAACCTTAAAGCTCATCCAGTTGCAGCCCCTGCCATGGGCAGGGACACCTTCCAGCAGGGATGGAAAGGTGCATGATGGACTGGAGGAATTTGGGTGCAGGCCCAGGCCAGAAGGCACCGTGTCACCTTGAAGAGAAGCATTTCCTCTCTCTCTGCAAGGTGCTTCAGTTAAAAGTGATTTCTTCTCAGGAAGGTGGTGCCAGGTACCCCATGTCCACACCTCTGGCTCCAGGCACATTCCTGGATCTGCTCTGGCTCCGAGGGCACAGCGGGATCACGGCAGGATAACAATGGGATCACGATGGGATCACAACAGGATCACAATGGGATCACAATGGGATCATGATGGGATCACAATGAGATCATGATGGGATCACAACAGGATCATGATGGGATCACAATGGGATCACGACGGGATCACAATGGGATCACAATGGGATCACAATGAGATCACAATGAGATCATTATGGGATCACAACAGGATCATAGTGGAATCACAATGGGATCACAATAGGATCACAACAGAATCATGATGGGATCACAGTGGGATCATGATGGGCACAATGGGATCACAATGGGATCACAACAGGATCATAATGGGATCACAACAGGATCATGATGGGATCACAATGGGATCACGACGGGATCACAATGGGATCACAATGGGATCACAATGAGATCACAATGAGATCATTATGGGATCACAACAGGATCATAGTGGAATCACAATGGGATCACAATAGGATCACAACAGAATCATGATGGGATCACAGTGGGATCATGATGGGCACAATGGGATCACAATGGGATCACAACAGGATCATAATGGGATCACAACAGGATCGTGATGGGATCACAATGAGATCATTATGGGATCACAATGGGATCATAGTGGAATCACAATGGGATCACAATAGGATCACAACAGAATCATGGGATCACAGTGGGATCATGATGGGCACAATGGGATCACAATGGGATCACAACAGGATCATAGTGGAATTACAATGGGATCACAATAGGATCACAATGGGATCACAACAGAATCATGATGAGGTCACAACAGAATCATGATGGGATCACAGTGGGATCATGATGGGATCACAACGGGATCACGATGGGATCACAATGAGATCATGATGGGATCATGATGGGATCACAGTGGGATCATGATGGGCACAATGGGATCACAATGAGATCATGATGGGATCACAACAGGATCATGATGGGATCACAATGGGATCACGACGGGATCACAATGGGATCACAATGGGATCACAATGAGATCACAATGAGATCATTATGGGATCACAACAGGATCATAGTGGAATCACAATGGGATCACAATAGGATCACAACAGAATCATGGGATCACAGTGGGATCATGATGGGCACAATGGGATCACAATGGGATCACAACAGGATCATAGTGGAATTACAATGGGATCACAATAGGATCACAATGGGATCACAACAGAATCATGATGAGGTCACAACAGAATCATGATGGGATCACAGTGGGATCATGATGGGCACAATGGGATCACAATGAGATCACAACAGGATCACAACAGGATCACAATGGGATCACAACGGGATCATGATGGGACCACGATGGGATCACAATGGGATCACAATGGGACCACAATGGTTGGCTGCCCCAACCCAAGCACCGTGTTGTGCTCTCCAAACAAAGGCCCTGTAGCCAATTCCCTGATGGCCTCTTTTTACAAACTGAGCTGCTTAATTAGCCCGGGACAAGTTACTGCATAATTAATGGGCAGCCCATGAGGCAGCACCGTGCTGTGCCTGGCTCAGCACAGGCTCCCAGCCACGCCAGCACCCTGCAAAGTCGTGCCAGTCAAAATCTCCAGGCTTTGATCCTCAGGGGGTAGACTTGTTACCTTGTTCCTTGCCCTGCTAAAGCTTCTTGAACAGCAGCTCAAGCCTATTTTGTCATACTTAAAATTTTTCTTGTTCAGAAGTGTAGGACTTTGTGATATGGCTCAGGCTGGACTTCAACACTGGAGGTCTTTTCCAACCTTAATGATTCCGTGATTTCCTTTAATATCAATTTGATAACAGCATGAATATTTGACTGTAAATGACAGACAGGCAGGAATATCCCCAGAAGCTGCTCCCACACTGCACAGCCAGGCCTGTGATGGGCTGTGGTGGCTTTTGGTGCAGCACTGACTATTGAGTCCTTCAGAAACACCTCATTTTCAACAAAGCTGTTCATTTATCTCTTAAACTCACCAAATCAGGATATTCTGAGATTTCACAACCATCCGTTCGAGGGTAACACGTGGTTTTTATTCTTGGAATTAGTGGCAATTCACTGGGAGCGAGATTTGCAGAGCATTGTGGCCAAATATATTCTCTGCTGCATAAAAAGGCACAGAAAAAAACTCCTTCTTCCCATTTTAAAGATGGGGAATTAAAGTATAAAATAGCTGTTGAGAATTCCAGGAGGAACCTGGAACAGCCAGGCCACAACTCCAGTGCTGGTTTGTGCAAAGGACTGACCTTTCCAGTGCCCAGGAAATAGGTGAAATATTACATTGGCTGCAGAGAATAAGTAAGGATGGGAAGAATTCAGGGGGGAAAAAAGGAAAAAAATCTTGCTCTTTGCTTATTTATAGCCCCAGTCTGTGCTGTTGAAGACTCCTTGCCTGCTCACACCCTGGAGCCTGCACAGACCCACGGCCAGATGGCCAAATTCCCTACAAAAGGCTCAGAAGGGACATGGAAATGGATCTTTTTTCCCAATCAGGAAGCTCAAATTGACAACATTCACTTCACAGAAAAGTAATTTTGCAGCTTTGAGCCCTGCTTTGCAGCAAAAATGGTGAAATTCATGAAATCCCTGGAATGAATGCAAGCCTGGACCTGGCTGAGATGTTAAACCTGAATCTCATCAGGCAGGAGAAAAGGCTGGGGTTCAATTCATCCTCTGAATTTATCACAGCTGTGAACAGGAGGGAACCAGGGAAACAATACATTATGCTGCTTCAGCATTCCTGCCCTCAGACTCCCAAATTTCAGCATTTTCAGCTGGTGAAAGGCTTGGTCCATGGAATCTTCATCCTCAAAGATCAGTCATTAATGCTGCCACGATTTCTCTCTCCCAAAAACAAAGCAGCCCTGACTTTTACAAGGAATTTAATATCTCTAATAATATCTGTAACAATATTTATACCCAATATATAAGCACTGATGTATAATCCTGCTGGTGCAGGGCTGCTCAACCCCTCCTGTGTGATACCATCAGGCTCTGCATCCCCAGCATCCCAACGGTCCCCTGCACGCAGGAATTCAATTAAGGCACTGAAAGGCTCCTCACAGCACTGTGCCCAGACAGGCACAGCAATTCCTGCCCACAATTAACCAGGCTGAGAAAACAAAATGAAATCTGAGAGCAGCCCTCATTCTCTATTGACTAAAATTCGTACTCTGCTTTCAGATAAAGGCCACTGTCAATCTCCTCGTGTCAGAGCCACTGGGAGGGAACCAAGGGTAGGAAATGCTGGAGCTGCTTTTCAAAGCAGGGGAAGCTTCAAAGTGACAGGAGAGTGGAACAGAAAGGCTGTGGGAAGCAGAGTGATGGGAGGTTAGAGAGGCCCTGAGGAAAAATGGGATTATCTCAACAACCTTGAGGACAAACCCCTTCATTGTGATGGGGAATGCCTGGAATTTGTTCCCTTGCTTTTTAAACTCCTGCTCTGCAACCATTAAAATCCTCTTTACTGTCCTGCTTGTCATGTTGTCCTCTTCTCCAGTCATTCTGACTTCAATACAGACTTGGGAAACACATTCCTGATTTCAGTGAGAGGAATGTTGTCCTCCACTGCTGGGACAAACCCTGTCCCGTCCTCTCCTATTTGAGCTGCCTGCACTTAAAACTCATCAGCTGTGATATTAATAGAAAAGGTAAAGCAGAAACAGGGCTTGCTGCTTCACTTACAAGACAGCAGCAGAGCCAAGGCTGCTCATCAGAATGTCCTTTATTGCAGTGGCTGTTTTAATAGTGTGACATTTTTATTATAATCACATTTACAATGTGAGATGTTGAGTTAAACATTTCACCCAGGTCAGAAAACTGATTTTATTTGGTGCTTCCAAGCAGCATTAAGGTCTGTTGAGCCTCTTCTTCCTTTTCTCACTCTTGCAGGTACTGAGTGCCCTGGAGAGCCTGGAAGTGAACTCCTTCCCCTGGCTGGCCTCCAAGAATCCCCAGCTTCTTCTACCACTAACAGATTTCCAGTTTAAATTGTTGGAATTCACAGAATCCCAGAGTGATTTGGGCTGGAAGGGACCTTAGAGCCCCTCCAGTGCCACTCCTGCCATGGCAGGGACATGTCCCACTGTCCCAGGCTGCTCCAGCCCCAGTGTCCAGCCTGGCCTTGGACACTCCCACATCCTTCTCCAGGTGAACATTCCCAGCTCTCCCAGCCTTTCCCCCAGCAGAGCTGCTCCATCCCTCTGCTCATCCTGGAGCCTCCCCTGGACTCCTCCTCCAGGTCCTGCCAGGGCTGGGGCAGCTCTCCAGGTGAGGGCTCACCTGAGCACAGTCCAGTCTCTTTCCTGCTGCAGACAATAAACACAATTCTGTTTGGAACTAAACTCTGAAGCATCCACAGTGTTCCAAGCTCATACTTTAAACAAGTAAAATCCACTGCCACGTGGAATTTCATTCAAATTTATGGAACTGCCTGGAAACAGAGATCTTGAAACAGCTGTTCCCAGAAAATCCAAGCTTGGACAGCAGCCCTCCCTCAGCACTGGGGCAGGGTCACTGCCAAGTCCTTGGCAGACTCCACATCTCAGATATTCCATATTTATGACATGGAGTGTGTGGATTTGCACAGCCTCCTCTCTCCTGCCACGCTCCACAGGGATTCCTCCAGGCTCCTTCCATGCCCTCAGCACACCAAGGACTAATCCAGCCTCGTCTCCTGGCCACTTGGCAGGGCAAGTTTGCCTTCAAAGAGCTGCACCAGGGGTAGAAGTTCAGTCACAGTGGTGTGATGAAACAGCAGTGGTATCACCCAGCCAACAGCTTTCCTTTTTGAACTGCCATTCCAGAATTTTTCTTGGGCAAAGAAGAGGCCACAAGATGTTGAGGGCATCCTCAGAAGGCAATACTGAATGCTAAAAGTGACAGAAGTCTGGGAAAGTCTCAGATCTTGTAGAAGAGCCATATTTAGGAAAAATGATAAAATAAAATATGCTGCAACACATCTCCTCCCTGTCATCCTGAAAACAGAGCTGATAAAGGATATTGGATTCAGATGTGATTTCATCCTTAGGACATGTTGGCTGGAGGGAGATGAGCAGAGGCCAAAGCCCTGACCCAGTTTTTCTTTACTCTTTCTAAGGAACAGAATGTGAGCCCTGTGGGCTCAAGCCCTCATCTGATCTGCTGTGCAGGAGGCAGGGAAGAAGAAGCAGAGGGTGAATGAAGCAGTTTTTGTTCCTCTGAACAAAAGCCAGGCCAAGGAAAGCAGAGGAGCAGCAGCACAGCCAGAGCTGGAGCAGCACTCCTGCACTGATGGGTCACAGGAAGAGCAAACTCAGGCACAGCCCCCAATCCCACCAGGAATGTGGCTGGAATCCCTGGAGTGCCCAAGGCAAGGCTGGACAGGCCATGGAGCAACCTGGGACAGTGAAAAGTGTCCCTGCCCATGGCAGAGGATGGAATGAGATGGGTTTTAAGGTCCCTTCCAACCCAAATGATTTTGGGAGTCTGTGATCACAAACTACTGAAGCAGCAGAGCCAAGCCCAGCCCTGCAGCCCCACCTGCAAGAAGAGCTCACAGCCGTGTGTGGCTTTAGGGACATTGGACAACTGGGACTTGAATTGTCACAAACTGAGCTGGGTCATCTTAAACCCTTCCTTGGTCACAGCTGCAGCACTCCAGCACTCTCCTGCCACTTCAGAGATTCCAAAATCTCAGGATCACCGGGGTTGGAAAAGCCCTTCCAGCCCATCAAGTCCAACCTGTGCCCCATCCCCACTGAGTGTCACATCCAGGCCTTCCCTGGACTCCTCCANCAGAAGGGCCCCCCTGAGCCTCCTTTGCTCCAGGCTGAGCCCCTTCCCAGCTCCCTCAGCTGCTCCTGGGGCTCCAGCCCCTTCCCAGCTCCCTCAGCTGCTCTTCAGAGTCAGCACTGAGTGTTGGGAGCTCAGTGGGGTACA